>BLKR01009496.1:0-112435 GCA_011170035.1 Teleogryllus occipitalis
AGCACTTTCCAAATTCCAAACTTTTATCTCGCAGGATTTCATTGCAGAGAGAGAGAGAGAGAGAGAGAGAGAGAGAGAGAGAGAGAGAGAGAGAGAGAGAGAGAGAGAGAGAGAGAGAGAGAGAGAGAGAGAGAGAATCGCATAAAGGTCCTACGTATAGGGGGTTCTTTATTTACGTTAGAAATAATATTGATTCTATCCCCTTGGCGGAATTAAATGTGTATTCCGTTGAAAATGTTTTTGAAATTTCTGTTGTACATCTTACTTCGCTAGAAGTGATAATACTTTGCATCTACAGACCTCCAACAAAGAGAGTTGCAGATTATATTTTGTTCTTAGAAAACCTGGAGAGAACACTTATCAAAGTCAGCAATCGCTCTTTTGAATCCATTGTTGTATGCGGAGATTTTAACATTGATTTTCTGGTCGAATCTTGCGAAAAAGAAAAGTTTCTCAATTTAATTAATTCTTTCAATTTCGACATTACAATTAATGTACCTACACGGATCACACAAAATTCAATGAAGGCAAGTTATAATTAACAAAACTAATACTCGATATGAAGTACCCCACCCACGTGATTCATGTAAGCCTCTCTTCATTAATCTAGGAATTTTACCATTACCTTGTCTGTTGATTTACGAATCAGTGGTTTTTGTCAAAAATAACTTGCTTAAGGGCGGGAATATATTTTCAGAAAATGCCGATGTCTATTACTATAAAACGACATAGAAATCATATTCATCAGGTGACAGTATCAACAGCTCATTACAAAAAATTCACATACAATTCATGTACATTATTTCACAACACTTTGTCAGATGACATTAAACGATTAAATTCGATAGAAAAGTTTAAATCCAAAGTGAAATCGTTTCTGCTGCATAACTGTTTCTATACAATTAGAGACTATACTGAGCATCACAAGGAAAGTAACATTAATTTTAACAATGGTACATAATGCATTATTTACCATTGGACTTTATAATTCTAAACAATATGTAACGAGTGTCGCAGCTTCCGGATCAATGACCCCCATCTCGATCAGGTTTTTCGTCCAGTTTCCCTGATCTATTGAGCAAATGCTGAGATGGCCCCTTGTTTTGCTTCTGGACATAAATGTAACTTTATTATCTGTGCACGTCTTCTAGAATTCAGTAGGAAATACAGTTATTCAAATTATCGTTTCCATGTTGTCGCGGCAGGAAGTATTATTCCGAAGGACAACATGGATAAGAGCCCAAAATTTATTCCTTATTTATCCTTGAAAATGGATTTTATTACACGGGAGTTTCTTTAAATTCAAAATTCAGGTAGTGTATGACTTAGTGTATGACTTACTTAACAAAGTCAGCAATCGCTCTTTTGAATCCATTGTTGTTTGCGGAGATTTTAATATTGATTTTCTGGTCGAATCTTGCGAGAAAGAAAAGTTTCTCAATTTAATTAATTCCTTCAATTTAGACATTACAATTAATGTACCTACACGAATCACACAAAATTCGATGAAGGCAATTGATCAAATTATAATTAACAAAACTACTACTCGATATGAAGTTGAAACAAAAGATTTAGGATACAGTGACCACGATGCACAAATTCTTACCATTATAAGAAATGCGATCACTGACACAATAAATAATACACGTATGACTAGATTGTTTACTAAAAGTAAAATTAAATTATTCATAGACTACTTGATGCAGGAGTCATGGGAAGCGGTTTATAATACTGTTGATACAAACGAGAAATATAATTCTTTTTTTTCAACTCTTTCAATTCATTTTAACACTTGCTTTCCACTTCAAAAACGAAAATTAAATATTTCACGGAAAAGCAATTCTTGGATAACACAAGGGATTAGGACATCTTGTAAAAACAAGCGAATTCTTTCTTTCATTTCTAAACGTCATGACGTATCTCAAGATTTCCTTATCTACTTTAAAAAATACAAAACATTGTTACGAAAAGTCATAAGGCAGGCAAAAATCATGAAAAACGATCAGGATATTTTGAACTCAAATAATAAAACAAAATCAATGTGGAATATAATAAAAAATACTACCAAATCAACTAGAAAACCCGTAGAGAATGTTGTTTTAAAATATAACGATATAAATGTCAACGATCCGGCAACAGTGGCTAGTCTCTTTAACCAATACTTTTCGAGAATTGCTGCCGATCTCACTAAGGGTCTTCAGGCACAAAATTCAAAAACAGACAGTGCACCCAAAATTTTAGACACAATGTTCGTTTACGAAACTTCTTCCTATGAAATTCTCAAAATAATCGGTAAACTAAAAAATAAATATTCGTCCGGTTTAGATGAATTCCCAGATTCTTTGTTAAAGACTTGTGCGTATGCCAATATACACCCGTTAACTCACATATTTAATGCATCTTTATGCACTGGAACGTTTCCAGATATTTTCAAAACAGCTAAAATTAAGCCGCTCTTCAAAAAAGGCAACAAAAATGAAATTCAAAATTATCGGCCCATCTCTCTTCTATCAGTTTTTTCAAAAATATTAGAGAGACTTTTTTACGTACGAATGGAAACCTTTCTCACTAAACACGACGCGCTTTCAGATTGCCAACATGGATTTAGAAAATCAAAATCAACGGAAACAGCTATATTTTCTTTTCTTAAAGATGTCGCCTCATCATTAGATCAAAACGAGGCACCTATTGGATTATTTTTAGATCTCTCAAAAGCTTTTGACATCATTGATCATGACATTTTACTTTCAAAATTACCTTCATATGGAATCCGTGGTATTGCTCTAGATTGGTTATGTTCGTACCTTAAACAACGATCTCAGAAAGTTGAAATACCTTACTGGAATGATGGAACATTACGTACGCACCTTTCCGACTCTTTGCCCGTTGCATGTGGAGTTCCTCAAGGATCGATTTTAGGCCCTATTCTGTTCCTACTTTACGTAAACGATATGCCCTCGACGATTCGAAACGGAAGAACGGTTCTCTTTGCGGATGATACGAACATCCTTTGCAATAAAGAAACCGTAAATAGTACAATATCAGATGTTTCAAATTGGTTCCGAAATAACAAATTAATAGTAAACGAAAAGAAAACGGTTTTAATGCAGTTTTCCATTTCAAATAAACAATTCTGTGCTCCATTGAAAATGAACAGTGTACCATTGACTCATGTTAATGCAACAAAATTTTTAGGTCTCTCAATTCAGTCAAACCTTAAATGGAACGTCCATTTAAATGAATTGAACACAAAATTAAGTTCATTATGCTACGCGTTCAGAATTCTTGCAAATTCAGTCAGCCTTCATACTGCTCGTTGTGTATACTTCGCGAATGTTCATTCCCGCCTGAGATATGGCATAATATTCTGGGGAAATACATCTTATAGCTCCCAGACTTTTAGATTACAAAAACGAATTGTACGAATAATAACCAAATCCCACCCACGTGATTCTTGTAAGCCTATCTTCATTAATCTAGGAATTCTACCATTACCGTGTCTTTTTATTTACGAATCAGTGGTTTTTGTAAAAAATGACTTGCTTAAGGGCGGGAATATATTTTCAGAAAATGCCGAAGTCTATTACTATAACACTCGACGTAGAAATCATATTCATCAGGTGACAGTATCAACAGCTCATTACAAAAAATTCACATACAATACATGTACATTATTTTACAACACTTTGCCAGATGACATTAAACGATTAAATTCAATAGAAAAGTTTAAATCCCAAGTGAAATCGTTTCTGCTGCATAACTGTTTCTATACAATTAGAGACTATACTGAGCATCACAAGAAAAGTAACATTAATTTTAACAATGATACATAATGCATTAATTACCATTTGGACTGTATAAATGAGTATAAACAACCTGTAACAACTATTGTAACACAGCTTCCGGGTCAATGACCCCCATCTCGATCAGGTTTTTCGTCCAGTTTCCCTGATCCATTGAGCAAATGCTGAGATGGCCCCTTGTTTTGCTTCTGGACATAAATGTAACTTCATTTTCTGTGCACGTCTTCTAGAATTCAGTGGGAAATACAATTATCAAATAATCGTTTCCACGTTGTCGCAGCAGGAAGTAATAAGAGCCAAATTTATTGCTTATTTATCCTTGAAAATAGATTTTATTACATGGGAGTTTTTTTGTTTTTTTTCTCCCTTTCAAAATTCAAAATTTATTGCTTATTTATCCTTGAAAATCGATTTTATTACATGGGAGTTTTTTTGTTTTTGTTTTTTCTCCCTTTCAAAATTCAAAACTTAAGTAGTATATGATTTAGTGTAGGGATCACAGAATTTTGAAAATGTGCACACAATTCACTTTTCCCCATAGCCCGTCATACGCAGTTTTTAACTGTTTTTTTGACGTAAATAAATAAATAAATAAAGTGTAGGGATAACAGAATTTTGAAAATGTGCACACAATTCACTTTTCCCCATGGCATGTCATACGCAGTTTTAACTGTTTTTTGACGTAAAATGAATAAAAGAATAAATAAATAAACAAAAGCCGGCCTCGTTGCGCAGGCGGTTGTGGCAGCCATCGTCTGCACCGAGGAGGCTGCAGGTTCCAGTCTTGCTTAGGCATGCTTGTATTGGTGATTGTCCCTTCAACCCTCATCATCATCCTATCACCTCAAAATTCATAATTCAAGGCTTGAGCTTGTCTTACGAAGGAACAGAAAAGCTGATTCCCATAATTATACTCTAAACTCTCCGGGATTGAATATGACTGGGCCTCGAAAAGATGGGCCTCGAAAAGAACGTGTAGCATGGTTACAAATAACCGATACGCTAATAATTTTAATATGATACATAATAATAATAATAACAATAACAATAATCTTGTATGGGTTTAACTAACATTATTGTTAATCATAATATTAATAATAATTACAATAACAACAAAATGAAAAACAAGGTGAATGGTTGCTGAGAAGCAAAAAGAGAGAATCCAAGCATGGACTGAACGAATTAGACGTTAGAAACGTAGAGTAGATATCCGTGTACAAAATTGGATGTTTGAAACAGACGCAAAGAGACTATCGCAATATGACTCACAATCCTAAGGGACATACTGTCCTTCCTGCAAAAGATGATGTCGAAACATTGTGGACAGGAATCTGGAAGGAAAGTTGATCCTACAACAAAGTCTTATCTTTGCCCCAATCTGAAGTTGATGCTTCCGATGAAGTTTAGAAACACGTACATAAATTCTTGAAAGAGGACCTCTTCCAAGTAATGAAGAACAAGCGAAACTTGAAATCCCCGGAATTGATAAAACTCAGAATTACTGGACTAAGAAATTAACAGAATTATATTCTCATCTAGCAAAGGCTGTTAATAAAATTTCGGAAATCTTAAAGAAACTCCCAGAATAGCTCACACGCAGCATCACATAACTGCTACCCAAATTGGGAGACAGTTCTTTGATGGACAACCACAGACCAATCACTTGTTTGCAAGCAAACTTGGGGAAAATACTTTAAATTTAGTATATTAATGCTTCGCCAAAATATTTAGTAAATAATTATTTAAATACATACTCAAAATACATTAGGATTTGAATAGCTAAATACATAGTATTTAAAATACTTCAAATACTCAAAATACAGTAAATATAATCATTTTTATTATTACTTTTTATTGCAGCAATTTATTGTAATTGTCAATTACAATAAATCACTAATTGACAGCCATAAATTTCTGAACAAGTTATAAGTCTAACTCAAATATTCGGAATTTCCTTTTAAAGCGACTAGTTTTTCAAACAAATCATCAGACAATAAACCGCTATTTGGCAAATGTATTAAACCCGCAAAGGAAAACGGTCGTTGAACTGGCGAAGATGAACATAAACTAGTGTTACAAGTAGAGCTCAGAAATGTAGGCCCTAAAAAGGTCGAAAATAAGCAGGCAAACAGGCACTTAAAAACTTAAAAATAGGCAGAGAGAAAGGCATTATAGTTGACAATAGGTAGGCACTTAGGAAGTAACAACTTAAAAATAGGTACGGAAATGGGCATTATGGTTGAATAATATTAAAATCTATACGTTGTACAACTACCAAAAGGTTTAACACATTTCTCAAAAAACAAGTAGAATTTCTTCGATTGTCAAAACATTGCGGAGTTCCAAATTCCCCAAGATGATAAATGCCGCATCTGCCAGGAACAGGTTGAAACCATTGATCATAATGTCTCAACTTGTCCAATTCTAGCAAATACCGAATACATGAAAAGACACGACAGGATGTGTAGTTACCCCCACTGGTATATCTGAAATGCCCGAGAAGTTTCAAACACGTTCTCCAAGTGGTACAACCACTCACCAAAACCGGCGATGTCTGTTGGACTGTGTACAATTATGTACGATCAACAAATTCAAACTAATCGCACGATATCGGCAGACATATCGGATATCGTTATCCCGGATTTGGAGAAAAAATCGTTTTGCTTGTAGATGTGTCTACTTGTAGATTTGGCTATGCCGTGCGATCAAAACGTCGTAACCAAGGAGGTAGATGACGTTTGTTAAGGATTAAGAACGCTTAAACAGCTTATGTTATTTGCGCCCGTGTTAAATTATTTTAAGAGCTAAATTTAAAACATTTAAAAAATGTTTTAGCTTGGTACTGTGACAGTACCAAGCTAAAACATGCTTTTAAAATGCAAAGTAAAATGTAAGTAAAACTGAAAATGAAAATGTTCCGTTATAAAAAGGGTTTGGCAGAAAAGAGCCAGATAAACCCTTTAGAATCTCCAACTAAATGTCAAATAATTGACATTATCCTTTTCTCTCAGATAAGACTGTAGATCTTAGTCTCTCGTAAAAAGCTTGCAGAGAGAAGACTCGTCATTTCCAAGCACCTCTACTAGAGAGCTAGCGAGGTAAGGAGGCAGAGAAACACCTTAAATACAAGAGTTTGGAAATCGAGATCAGCCGAATGTGGGGTGTAAAAGCATAGGTCGTCCCTATAGGTATCGGAGCGCTGGGTTTTGCAAAATTTGAGTAAGTACTTATCTATACTCCCAGGTCATTCAAAAGACTGCGAAGACGTTGTTTTATTGGTAAACGCCCATATTTTGCGCTAAGTCTTGTAAAGGCAGCGATAGTTCGTAGATCTGCTCCTTACGAAGCTGATTGCAACCCGGAGTAGATTACAACCACTAAGTTTGTGTTTTATCTTAATTATCTGTCCGAGTACACCAAAGTAATATATTTCCATTCTTACGAAGTAATTATTACTACTGTAATATATCAATTATTCACCATGGCCATAGTTTTAGCGCGCTTGTCATCAAAGCATGAAGTCATTTCTTACTCCGAGATTAGAACAATTTTTTCCTCTAAGACTCTAGTGACGATGATTTCATTGAAATGAAAACATGAAACTCTTCAGTATGCGTAAGTGAAACGTTATACCTAACATTAAGAATGCGATCGTATTACAAGAAAAATACGCAGAACGCTTCTCAGTATAGAATCAGATGTAACCTTAGTGTGAGTACGTTCGAAGAAAAGAACATATTTCTATGCTTCTCGGATGACAGCTAATATTATGAAATATTATACCCCACTTAATGTACTATTTTTATATGCCGACT
This sequence comes from Teleogryllus occipitalis, assembly GCA_011170035.1. Classification (NCBI taxonomy): domain Eukaryota; kingdom Metazoa; phylum Arthropoda; class Insecta; order Orthoptera; family Gryllidae; genus Teleogryllus; species Teleogryllus occipitalis. The sequence goes on from BLKR01009496.1 coordinate 7,619, forward strand.
GAAAATATCTGCAGCATACAATATCATATAGGACTGCATCAAATTGGTAGATCCTCTGCTCCGCTGCAGTTGTTATAAAAATAATTATCATTACTACTACTACTACTACTACTACTACTACTACTACTACTACTACTACTACTACTACTACTACTACTACTACTACTACTACTTCGACGATCACGACTTCCACGACCACGACGACTACGACGACTACGACGGCTACGACGACGACGACGACGGCTACGAGGATTAAGACGACGACTAAGACGACGACGACTACGGCGACGACGGCGACGACGACGAGGACGACAAAGACGACGACTACGACGATGACGACTACTACGACGATAACGACTACGACGGCGACGACTACGACTACGACGACGACAACTACGACTACGACAACTACGACTACGACGACGACTACCACGACGACGTCTAAAACGACGACGACGACTACGGCGATGACGACGACTACGACGACGAATAGGACGACGACTACGGCTACGGGTAAATAAATACATTTGGGCTCTTATCCCTCATCATATCCTTTGTCAAGGAATAGTACTTCCTACCGCGACATGGAGAACGATAATTTAAATAACTATATTTCCCACTTAATTTTAGAAGACGTGCAGAGGTAATGAAGTTAGATTTATGTACATATTTACATTCACGTAATAAATTTATAATAACTAAATAATTTACTAATGCCGGAAGTTAACGATTGTATTTAACTATATATAGAATGGATCAAATATTACATTGATGAAGCGATATTTTACATTTTATAACAATTTGAAACGTTTGATCACAGGCGTGTTGAGTAGTACTGGATTGTATAAATCTCCATAACTTGGAGTTTCTACATCTCTAGCGCAGAGCAGGTAAATCGATTCTGTGTGTGTTCCCAAAATTACGTTCGGAAACAAATGTTATACATGTTCATTTTTCTGAAACTCGCGATTGCAAGGAGATACAATACAAACAAGAGGAGTTCGGAAGACATTATCACTAGTAAGTAGGTTCGGGTGGGGAAAGCAAGTGCGCGAAAAGATTTGACGTAATGATATGATACAATGTTAGTACTAATATGCCAAATTATTTCCATGCAATAGCCAGCCATTTTCGTGAAAATACGCTTCGAGCTTTTTAAGTGCGTGGAAAATATTCTCCGAGCCGGCAGGACCGCTGTTGGAAAGCTCTTGGCTTCGAAGATCTCTTGACTGGTACCGCGACACATGCGGTAGTGTAGTACAAATAAGTGTGTGTGTTTGTGTTTGTGTGTGTGTGTGTGTGTGTGTGTGTGTGTCACAGGAGAGGAGGAGACAAGGATGAGAAAGGAAAGATCGCTTGAAGTCCGTGGCCCGTTTCTAACGATTGGCATTCGCGTAGATCGTCTAAATCACGCAAAACTATCGATAAGAGCAAGCGGCCGGTAAATTTCTCCTCTAGACAGCGGCTGAATTCGACCTATCTTTATAGTTGGTGTCGAAAATCCACCAATGATTGGTATCGAACCACAGAACGTCTTGATCGGGAACGCTGCATCAGCAACAAGTGTTGACACTGAGACATTTCAATGTTAACGTTTTTGATCATTATAAGAGAAGGTTTTGACGAGACCAATAGGAGACCAGTTTCTTCTGGACTTTGATAATTTTCCTTAATATTGTATGAACAGTTGCAATAATGTACCTTTCATTGTTGCTTTACATTATTGTCAGAAAATAAAAGGATATATTAGGCCACTATATGGGATGTCTATGGAGGAAACTTCAAAAATTGTAAAATAAGCTCTAAAGACAATTTTAACCATATTTGGTCTAGTAAAATACTTGGATACTCTGAATGGTTCATCCGCAGCAAGCACTCCAATTGATTTGAGAAAATATTTTCTAGGCAAAAATTTGCATTGCAAAAGCATAGAAACACTCCAAAAACATGTAAAATGTTTATTTAAAAAAATAATATATACTTGTTCAGAAAGAAAAAATAACCTCAAAATAAAAAACCGCCCAATTTACAAAATTCGACTTTTTTATTTCTCGGTTAACTTTTATTTTCTGTGCCTGTATAAATAGTGATAGATGCAAGACCATCAACATATTCTTTGCATTTGAAGAACCCAAATGGTTTATCACGTATTATTACATTTTTATTGTATAAAAATTTTGTGAATTATATTATGTAATATTTTTCTCAAATCTTATTATTTTATAATATATTAATAATATTATATCATACAATTCGTGGTCAAAGGATTGGCGTTTATTCTTAAGCTGTCAGTCATATAACAGCTCATATGACCGTTTTTGGTACGATTAATTGTTTACTCGTCCTGGAAGGCTTTCCTCTCAGTTCTAAGTGAGTTAAGACGGAATTAGATGCATTCTTTCTGAAACATAGTGAATAATGAGAATGAGTTATCGAGCGAATTCCTCTAGTACACAACCGACACGCTCGTTTATCCCGAAAACGTTCGATAAACTTCATGGGGTGGGGGGAGGGACGCAAGGCAGCAAATCAGCTGAATTTCTTCGAACTCCGATGCAATGCTCCTTGCTTTACAGCCCGTAGTATAACATTGTTGATATAGTGTAAGAAGAGTGCTATTGTCTAAAACGTTTTCATAAACCTTGGTCTTTATTGAGTCATTGATCAAAATTAAAGGCCCGAGCCCGAATCAAAAGAAAAACAGTCTGCTACTATACCTCCATCACCAATGATATACATATGGAAATAGTATTGCGTATAAAAGGTATAAGCATTGGCAGAGCTTTCATGTGTACTCAAGTGATTTATGTGAAAAGGATTCTTACGTGATTATGGCCGCACGACGAGAATTAATAGTCTTTGAAAGCGGAATCGTAGTTAGAGTTAGAGGAGTGCCACATTCCATTTTGGAAATCGTTGGAGAATTCAATATGCCAAGATTGAGTGTCAACGCAGTGGCTGACGGTCTTCGTTTAATAACCGAGAGCAGCGGCGTTTGCGTAGAGTTATCACTGTTAATTTACAAGCAACACTGCCTGAAATATCCGCAGAAATGAATGTGGGACATACGACAAACGTATCAGTTAGGACAGTGCGGCGAAATTTGGCTTTAATGGGCTATGGCAACAGAAGACGGACTCGCGTGCCTTTGCCAACAGCATGGTATCGCCTGCAGCGCCACTCGTTGGCTCGTAACCATATTGATTGGATCCTAGACGACTGGAAAACCGTGGCTTTGTGAGATGATCTTAGCGAGAAGCCCCGATTTCATTTGGTAAGAGCTGATGTGAGGGTTCGAGTGAGGCGCAGACCCCCACGAAGCCATGGACCCAAGTTAGCAACAAAGCACTGTCCAAACTGGTGGTGGCTCCATAATGTTATGTTCAGATACTTGGAGACCATATGCATCCATTTCTATTTATTTATTTTGTCAAAAACGGTCAAAAACTGTATGTGACGTATGGGGGAGAAAATCATCTGCGCACGCTTTCTTGAGTTTCAGAATCCCTTCTCAACAATTTAACTATTAATAGTTGAAAGATGAAAAAATAGTAATAATAATAATAATAATAATAATAATAATAATAATAATAATAATAATAATAATAATAAATTTAAAAAAGCGAGAGATTAACATTTCAAAACCTACGTATTTTCGTTGCCGAATTATAGAAAAAATATTTTTAACGGTAAACGAACGAACAGATTTGATTTTTGTGTATTGCTATCAAAATAGAAACTCACCCTAAGCTCCACTACCACTACAAGCAAAAGGAAAGCTCAACAGAACGTGCGCATAGTGAAGCTACATTCATGAACTGAATGTTCCCAAACAACGATGGAATTTTTATGGATAACAATGCATCATATCACCACACACAATTGTTTCCGATTGGTTTGACGAACATTCTGAACAATACGAGCGAATGATTTGGCACCCAGATCGCCCGACATGAATTCCATCAAAAATGTATGAGACATAACCGAGAGGACGGTTCGTTTCACAAAATCCTTCACCTGCAACACTTCCACAATTATAAATGTCTATAGAGGCAACTTGACTCAATATTTCTGCAGGCGACTTCCAAAAACTTGTAGAGTCCATGCCACGTCGAAGTGATGCACTTTCTGGGCAAAGACACGGTTTTAGGAGGTATCCCATGACATTTGTCACCTCAGTGTACACACAAACACAATTGTGGCCCGCAACAGCAAAAATTCTCCTGAACAAATCCACACAAAATGCTTTACCGAAAAGGAGCGCACACACAGCTCAAGGCAACAAATAAAATAATGTTTAACTATCAATAAATTAAATATTTTAACGATTAGTCTTCATGAATATAGGAATGATTTAGTATAGTCGTCAGCTATGTACCAAGAATATCTAAAACGTTGCTGTTTCATAAATGAATAACAAATTGTATTGGTAGGTGACCTTTTCCATGGAGCCTTACTGTCACATGTCATCTGTGTCGTAAACGGTGACTCGCTTTCTAAGAATTCAGTGTGTACGCACAGTGTGACAATACGGAATAACGCAATCAAATATTTGCATTTTTTAGTCAAAATTGAAACTATAATTTTATGTTCTTCCCTAGTTGCATGGTATCTAACAAACTGTAGATACCACTCACATGTCACATGTCTGCATATTTTCCTTCAATTTTTGAGCGGAATGGAAATTAACGTTTGATATTTGTTTAACATTTGAAATGTTCGCAGTCATTTTCAATTCTTACGAAACGTTTGTGTTGTTTCAGATTCACACTTGTCAACGAATTATCAAAACCTGCCAAGTGTTGCAATGAGCATGTTTATGGCAACAAACAAGTAAAATTATGGAACCGAAAGATTCACTTAACGGCATTTTACAAATGTCGAACCCAGAAAAAATGAATTCGCCTACTTTGTGTGAATTTACATACGGCGAAAATACAGTTCAATTGACAGATAAGAGAGATAATATTGACACATACGTTGGAAATTCATCTATTGCTTCCATAGTCGAAATACCAGAACGTGTAGTGGATGTTCTGAAAGTTCTATCAGAAACAAAACAATGTGTTCCCGAATCTCTAGAAAATGAATCAAAAGGAGGGACATTCCAATATCAAACATCAGAAATTCAAACAAGATACAACAAAAATATTCAAAAGAAATCTATACGGAGGAAAAATACTTTCAGTGATAAATGCTTTACAGAGATGAACGGAGCAGTGTTTCTTGACAGAATTCTAAACATTACGGATGATTTTAGCAACACAGAAGAGAGAATGAAACAAAGAAACATGCCTCCTCTTACGGAAATACATATTTTGAATGAGGCCGAGTGCCATAAAATAAAAGTAATTCAAGAAGATATACTATCCAAGAAGAAAGAAACACGTTACAGTGGCATGGATAGTTCTGCCTGTGGAGGCTGCATATTTGAGGAAGGAAAATTCCCAATTAATGTCCTTACTGACATTAAAGAAGAAAAGACAAGCATTAATAAATCAAATAAAACTTACTTAGACAGTACTAATATTACAATAAAAGAGAAAATATTTGAAACAGGAGAGAAAACACCTAATACCAACGCAAAATGTAAACATTTTGTTACACCACATATCACAAGCTTACACAATAGTGAGAAAACAGTGTTTGAATATTTCTCGGAAAACAAAGACAGTGAGAAAGGTGCCATTCGATCATTAAATGCGCGTAATGATATTTTTGATCTTCAAAGCAATAAGATAAAAAATACTGAAGGTGAAATGGAACATCGATTTTGTGACATGAAGACAAGTGAAACAATCGATCAAATGCCAAATGAACAAATGATTTCCAAAGAAACTCTTGACAATTTAACACGATATTGCTTTGAGAAGAAATATAATCCGAATCCATTTTCTTATGTGTCCCATGGATCATATTCTAAACTATCAGAAATAACTTCTTTTGAGAATACGACTTCGGGATCTACACTCTCAGAAACTACGGGTTCTGTTGAAATGGAACAACGTATTCCACAGGATAGGTTTCAGGAGAGAGTGCAGCAACGCAAGTTATATGTTCCACTGAAAATTAGTATTCCGGAGTTAGCACCCGTAGATACTAATGGGCTTATTGGACACATGTTGCAACCTCACCAGCCTACTCTTTTCAAGTTGGAGAGAGCTCACTCTCAGACTAGTCCACATGGAACGAATCTTCAAATGAACATGAATAAAGTTTTCAAGGGTCCAGAGAAAAGCTTTCGGACAAAAAAACATTTTTTGTCAGAAAATAAAAAAGAAATTCCCTCTCAACCAGACCATCTAGAATTGTTTACAGTTGGATCAAATAAGCCACCATTGAATACTAAAATAAAAGAGAAAAATCAAAGCATCAAATCTGCTCAATTAAATGATGAATTGGGTGAACAAATAGTAGAAATGATGTTCAAAAATATAGCTTGCAATAGAGATTCAACTTTGATTAACATGCAAGTTCGTAGAAATGATGATCATATTGATGAAACAGATTATGAGGTAGCTGCAATCACTGATGGAATGTTCTTGTCGAAACATGAGCCATCCAATGAAATAGGTGATATGTTTTTGCCTTTAGAAACACCTGAACTTCCAAGCTCTACAAAAGCGCAAGATCCAAAACTCAGAGAAATATTTTCAAATCTATGGAACAAGTTTCAAAGAGATGCAGAGAGAGCAAGTATTAAAGATTTGGAAAGAAAAACACAAAATGTGAAAAGAAATACCACAATTTCTGAAAAGAAATGCGCAATTGAAGAAGTAATTCAAAAATATAATGCTTTGAGAAGAAAAAATAACACAAAAAAAGGATTTTGCAAATGGAAAAATGATCGTTATATTCAGCAGCCACAAATTGTTCCTTCGATTAAAATGAAGTCACAAAATCTACTTTCCTACAGCAACAATGTTGAAGATATGAAAATTATTGAGAAATATAAAAGGGAAAACGATATTTACAAGAACAATAAAAACGCGGGGTCATTTGAAAGAAGAGATTCAATGGTGGGACTCCTTCAGCCAGATAATCATAGGTGTGCCTTCACTGAGGTGTGCAGTACTGGACCTTCCAGAAAGTTTTCAAAACAGGATGTAAAAGATGATACAGCACTGAGTCGCTCGGCAAATGTTGAATTGACCATCGACTGCCAGTCACTCAAATCTGACATTACACCATTTGACATCAATTTAAAGCCACAGAAAACACAACTCCGTGAAGCAATGAGTTTGGGCATTAATCCAGTTGTAGATGTCGATGTTCACCCATTTCCACATGAGAAAAATCCACAAACATCCTGCAATTGTGATGAGATACTTAACTCGGGACATATTAAAGGCAATCAACAGTTTCAGGTTGCAAATGGCAATTGTTCTCTATTTCCTACTGCTGATTCAGAGATTTCTGTTAATCGACAAGAAATTTCACTGGCAGTTGTGAATCACAAAATAGATGCAACAAGTATTAATGTTACAAAATATGAAACTGATAACATTCAAAATCCTGCAAAAATTATTCCAAGTGCTAAAAGGAAACTGCATTTGTATGACAGTTTTGAAGATGCAAATTTACAATCAAATCACAAACGCCTCAAAACAGCACTTTCAAATTTATTAATGAACACACCAAAACTTAATGATCTACTAAATTACATAACAGAAGAAGGAATAAAAGAAGATACTAGTAGCCCTGCAACAGGAATGGCTTTAAGTGAAACATCGTGTTCATCTTGGGAGTTTCGGGGTCGAACTTCATATATGAAAAAGAGGAGGATGAACACAAGAACTAAACTCAAAACACCTCAGAGACGGGGTAGTAAATCAAAGGGACAGAGTAAAAATAAAGGCAAAGGCCTAATAAAAGAAAATATGGTTCCCATCCCCACAAACAGTGTGTCTACCAAACATTCGCGTGACAAAATGACATCAGACCTTGATTTTATTTTCAAAGAAAACACATCCGCAGAGATAAGTTCCCTTTCCTTAAAAAGATCAACATGTAAGCCTGAAAGATTTCAAGCTCCTTTTGATAAAGAAGAAAATGCTTTTTTCAATGGTGTTGAAACCACTGATACTTCGAGCACTTCATGCTGTTTTAGTTCTCCTAAGATGTCAACTGAAGATAGCAAGTTCAGTAAATCATTGAAAACCTGTTGTATCTCCGAGATTTCTAGCACAGCAGAAATGCATGAAAATGATCCTACATTGTACGACACCATTACAGACTACGAAGATGATGATGTTGATGGTGATGTTGATGGTGGTGGCGATGATGAAGTTGCACTCTCTATGAAGTCTGATCAAACTTACGAAGGGTGCATCCTAGACAGCTCAGGATTAAATGAAGATTTACAAAACTTCTACAAACAACTGGGATTCAAGATGAAAAGTGCTTCTGCAGAAACTTCGCGCAGATCATCTCATCAAAGCACTTCTCCTCTGATATTTGATCCCAAGTACGCGTCGCTGATGATTCAGAGAACAGAAACTGATAATGATGATGATGAGGATGATGAAGATGAAGACTACAATCTGTCTGACGCAAATCACGTGTACTGTACAGTAGGAGAAATTGAGGAGAATATTCTCGAATCTCAAGAGCCTCCGTCCTTGCCGTTGACGCCGCCAACCCCGCCGCCGCCTCCCAGGCCGCCACCACCTCCTAGGGCTCCACCAACACCACCCCCGCTGCCACAAAGGAGGCGACACGCGCGCCCCCTGCCCCTGCAGTCCACCCCGGGACCACACGGCTGGCTGCAGCACTGGATGGCCATACTGGGTGAGTGTTTGCCACAACGACTTACAATGTAATAATAATAATAATAATAATAATATTTATTCCCAAATTGTTTTACATTTTAGTGGCTACAGAGCCGCCATCTTGGCAATAAACTGAAGCCATGTTTTTTGCAGTCAAAGCAGTGCCCTCAGGGCAAGTATTCAATATTATAAATATGAGCTATTTGAATTTTATGAAATAAATCGAAGTCTCTTCTAGAAATCAGGTCTAAGAGAGAACTTACTTGAAAAATTAAATATTTGTGACATGATTACTTCTATTTTTACAGTTATATGCCGAACACACTAAAGACATCGTGCATATTATTATTCTAACCACTAATATAACTTAAAAACAGTTAAACGAAGAAGACAACAATATAGAAATAGAATCTTATACAAACAAAACGTTTACGATAACAAAGATAACAACAATTCTAGGCCACCTCTCATATGTTTTGACTGCGAAAAAACATGGTGGCCCCTAGTTCGGTGAGCGTCCACCAAGAGCGCAGAAACCATAGGTTCAGCCACTCTATGTCGTTGGTTTGCCATGATGAAACGATATGAGTGAGCTATTGCACACCCTGTCCGACTTCAGCCAATGTGCTTTAGGCTCCAGTTTGCGTCATAATATTGCGAGAATTTTAAATGAAGACAGATACCAAAACTATCACCTTGTAACAAGCCATTGAAACAGATATATTAAGATTTTTTTAAATATTGCGTAATTTATTTAAAATACGGTTTTATAGTATGTTTTATTTCGTTGGTCACCGTTGGAAATTGTCACGTAGGCAACTTTCAAAATGTTTCTCAACACTTGTCCCTTTCCATGCAACATAGTGGTCAGCATCTGATCTGGATTTTCAAAGGGAGTGCCCATGTGAGGATCATGTAGTTCGTAACAAACTGGTGCTACGCAGAACGAGCAAAAATCAGTGCGCCGGACTAGCTCGTCAATGTCTTTCTACCATGTTGTTTGCTACTTTAGCATGTCCTTAAATTTCACAAAAACCTACGTTACTTCAGAAGTATCATACGCTTTCTCGAAAAAGATCACAAACATCAAATTTGAAATAACATTTCTTTTAATGTGATTACATCGTATCAGGCAGTTACACTAGTTGTCTCCTGGTAGAAAGACTCTTCACAAGATAGTTTCGACAAAAACTCTATTACTTTAAAGTCTCCTTCGCTTCTACGAAAGGAAAATTTAAGTTTCTTTTAAGTATATTCATATAATGATCTATCCCATCCACACTAATTGCTAATACATTTTAATAACATTTTTCAACATTCGTGGCGACCACCATTTAGCGCGCGATAATGTGAGTGAGAAAGAATTGGAGTGCAGGGGGTGCCCCTCTCTTCTATATCCTTCTCGAAACAAACGAAACATATGCATTAAAGTAAATAAAATTTAACTACTAGGCGCAATCATGAATGTGTCAAAAATTAACTTTTCTTAAAAAAATTATTAAGGCTGATATAGAAATTATTCATTTCGTTTATTTAAGCGATTGAATAGCAATTTTTATTAACAAACCTCTATGTAACGCATGTATGTGATATACTGGGGATATACATATTGTAAATATGTATGTGAATATCGTCTGGGCACAGGAAAAGTTATACGTCTAACAATTGTTCATTTTGCAAGTAAATAGTTTTAAACTCATTCAAGCCGTTTATTGCGCACCCAAAGAGGCGATCTTTTATAAACCATCTTAACTATCTCTGTGAAGTGTTTGCTTGTAAAGGTTTTGTCTTCATGTACTAACTTCGAATGATTTGTGATGATGTGTAATTTTTGCTGTGTCCCGACGTTACATGTATAGTAAACAACGTATGATTATTATTGGCATGTTATATTGTTGTAGTGAATTCATATCTTAAAACCCTCGATTTCTACAGCTGGACTTAGCTCTCTGACTGCGGGCTATATGGATGCCTGGTCATATTCCGAACTTGTGGTCTTGAACTCATCAATAAATGGCACAATCCATAATGGTACGGTCGCCTCCTTGGCTAATTCAATGGTCCCAATGGACACTGTTGATCCAGGACCTCTATACACCTGTTCTGGTCTTTGGAACTTCATGGCCAATACTCCATGTTTTAAAACGTTGGTAAGATATTTCAATAGTAATATATTCTTTACGCGTCTATCATCTACTTTCAGATCCACAAGTTGTTTCCAAATTATAGAACTTTCGAACAAATTTGTATATATTTGAAACTGTGGATTACAATATTGCTGCTCTACAAAACTTTTAAATTAAAACATATTTCAAACTCGAGGGGCCGCGACATCGATGAGATCGATCGTAGAATATCAATTTTAGTAAAAATCCTGTGTACGGTTTGGGTACAGTTTCATTACTTTAGTTTGCAATTTCTGAAAATTGGCAACTTTCAAATGCTCACATATTTTAACGAAATTCAGACTTAAACTGTATTTCTAAGCGAAATTTTCTCTAACCGAGAAAAAAATAAGAAAAAAATTACCTTGTTAATGACAGGAATAAAACTTGGACCCTGGACTACAGAAGAGAGAGAGTCTTTGAGAGATTGTTACCATACGTAAACCACCTGTAAAGCCTTCCAAAATTCTCAACATTTTAATTTACATTTTCTCAAAAACAACCAATATTTTGACAATTTGTACATCAAAATGACTTAAAGATCTCTTATCGTAAAAAATAATTAATTTAGAGCCTTTTTGGAAAATTTCGAAAATGTCCTTGAGGTCTTAGGTAAAGTACTCTCAAAAATTAAAGTACCCGTTTTGATATCAAGAGGCCTGCGACATCAATGAGATCGATCAAGCAATTAACTTTGGTGAAAATTTCGTGTGTGGTTAAGTGCTAGTGTCGTTCACAGACGGAAAAACGACTTGAGAAAAAATCACTTATCGATAACAAGGACTCACAAAACGTGAATGTTGACTGCACCGCAAACACAATTCTAAATCAAGAAAGAAATGTATACATACAGGGCAAAAAATTCACTTTTAGGGCAACAGGATTAACAAATCCAGTTTTTCTGTCAAAAAATCGGTTCTTATACCTGCCGCATTACCTAACATTTTTTACAAAGAAGAAGCAAGAAAGTAAAAATTGACTTGATTGTAATTTACAGGTTGAAATTGGTGCTATTTTGGGATCTGTACTCGCAGCATTTCTTATGAAAAGATTAGGCTGCAAGACATCGCTCATGACAATGACAGTACCTGCTGTGGTCTCTTGGATTATGATCCCTTACAGCAAAAACACTGTACGTACCCATAGTTTAATCATATAGTGTCAACAGCAATGTACAGAACATTACCTCTTATAATCATTACTAATTACGTTCGGGTATGAAAAATATTCGTACATGGGTTTTCATGTTTTGCTGGGAAATACAATATGTAATTATGGATTTAGAGGGGTAATTCTCTCCAAATAAATTTCATCAAGTTTCCACATTCTTGCAATTGACGTGGGGTTTCGAACAATTGATACAATTGATAATGATGGTTGAACAGTTGCTTACGTTTTTTTAATAGAATTTCACTAAATATGACTCTTTTCATTTCTACAACGCTTGCACATAATTTATTATCTTTGTTCTTGATTATCTAATTAATGTAAAGATAGAAGTATCAAACTAAAAGGAAAGAATGCGTTACCAAAAGAGAAAATAAAATAGAATATCAAATAAGATTTCCTGATAATTAGAGCACTAGAATTATGGCTTAAACAATACGTCTAACTGTTATATTCAATTTCAGAGAATTAAATTGACAAATATGCAATATTTTGGATGATAAAATGATTATAATTCCATGCCGGAGAAAGATTTTAGTAAATTGTTATTTGAATATCGAAATACTAGTACGATATTGAATGATATCAAATATACTACATGCAAATGCATACAATAAATAACGGTACACAGTACGCTCTACTTAACTCGAGTACAGATTAAATAACAAATTAAAACGACATATATACATTGGTATAATCTTAAAGGAAAAATGAACAAGAATGTGTAGGAAAACAAAGGTGTACTCTCTATTACCCCTATTTGTGGAACTATTTTTGTAACTGGAATATGTTTTTGTTTTAGATCCAATGGTTGTACATGGTTAGATTCGTTTCGGGCATTATGGTAGGTGTAGTATCCATTGTCGTGCCAATGTACAGCGTGGAAATTGCTGAGGTAAGGATTATTAAAATAATTATAATATATTTTTGTGTAAGTTTCAACACATAGCATACAATGTATCAACTTAATATACTTGAAGAATATTAATATACTTGAATCACAATCATCATTACACCAAGAATTATTTCTGCTAAATTGCTGACAAAATTCTTTGAATAATTTACTCATAGAAAAATTAATAATAACTACGGATAAAATAACAATTTCAAATGACAGTATTGATATACATAATCTTAAAGGAAACGTGAACAAGAATAAGTAGGTAAACAAAGGTATTTATATTCAAAATGAGAACAAAGAATTCGAATTTATATAATAACAGTCGATCCATTGAACGGTTTGACTTAATTGAACTGAGTGTTTTTGGCAAGAATTGATAAAATGAATAAAAAATTTGATCGAGAAGAGCATCATTGACTCGAAAGTTTAAATATAATACTTGCTACAGACATATTTAGCCTTTTAGATTTACTTTGTACAAATGGTAAATAATACATTAAATTTTCTTTGTCAAAATCAATATTACTTTCATCTTTGATGCTCAGTATAGTACTTAATTGTGTAGAAACATTTATCCAACAGAAAAGATTTTACTTGGTACTTAAACTTGTTTATCAGTTCTAATTATTGAATGTCATTTGCAAATGACTTGTGAAATAATATACATGTATGTGAAATTTTTGTAGAGAGCTGACTCCTGACGAATAGTCGAGTGTTATAGTGATAGATAACTGCGATAACTGAAAATATGTTCGTACCCATGAGTTTCTGACACACAAAAAATTATTTACTCGTAAATCAAGAAGCAAATCAATTGAAGATTTTCTATGTTAATAAAGAGATGCTTACAAGGGTTACGTGGAAGGGATTTGCTCCTTATTAGTACAATTCTTTTCTGTAATCTTGAAGTTTGCGAAGTAAAGGATGTTGTTTTCTCAGAATATGCCATATCTCAGGAAAGAATGAACATTAGTTAAGTATGCACAAAGAGCAGTATGAACGCTGACTGAATTTGAAGAATTTTGAACCCATAGTGAATGACCCAATAATGAAATTAATTTTGTTTTCAATTCATTTAAATGGACATTCAAATTGAGGTTTAACTGAATTGAGAGACCCAAAAATGTTGCATCATTTCACTCAATTGCACATCCTTTGCATTTAATGGAGTATACAATTGTTTATTTGAATTGGAAAATTGAATTGAAACCGTTTTTCCTTTGTTTACTATTAATTTGTTATTATAAAACAACTTGAAACATCCAATACATTTACATGTTGTACTATTTACTGTTTCTTTATCACAAAGAATATTCTACAAACAGCAAAGGGAACTGTTCTTCACTTTTGAATCGCCGAGAGCATATCGTTTAGGTAGAGTAGGATAAGACAATGCATAGAGAGAAATCTGTTATAGTAGGGAAAGACAAAACAAGTATTGCAAAGACAATATTCTAAAATATTTCATTATTAATACAAATTATTGTGTACATTCCCAAAGAAAAATATATGACTACGAGATTCTTCTGAAAATTTTTATGATACGGCATTTTAAAAACTTAAAAGAAACAAGATGAACTGAATTTTTTTATTTAACTATTTAATTTATATATTACTTTTAATTTCTAGTTTTAACTTATAAACAACTTGAAAATAAAATATATCATGGATATTCTATTTCATCATTGAAGAAACAATACCGTGTAACTGACATCCTTGATATCTTGGTATTTTTGACATTCCTGACATTACTGGTACCATTTAATAGCATTACATTTCTGAGCCTATCAACTGGAAATAGCTATGGCTGGTGGTGTCAGGGATCGAAAAAGAATAAACTTTCAGAAAGTCAGTTACGCTTTTACTGTTTCTTCAACGATATGATTTTTCTATTAGTACAAATGTTTCAACTGGAAATATTTTCAATATAAACTCAAGTCAACCTTTAAAATATTATTATTATATTTTACAAATAATGTTAAAACTTAACATTATAAAATAAATTGAAAAGAGGTGGTTAGAACCACGGGCTTATGCTAATTTTTAATTATTTTATGCCAGCCAAAAAGAAATCCTCCTGAAAGAGAGATTGGTCTTTGTATTATTTCTTATGAACAACTATACTGGTATATTGAGAAAATATTTAGTGTATCTTTTGGCACCCGAATGTTGAAGACTCTTAATCTCCTTTCCGGATTCATATATATTGCAACGTGACATATGTGATAACTAGGGAGCGATGATTTCTACGATTTTGCATATTTTTATCCGTTGTTTCAGTGCATGTGAAATTTCTTGATATTTGGTTAGATTTTGATTCTATATAGATTCATATGTTAGAGCATATTATTCATAATTGGCCGATTTATTCTGTTGATGTATATTTGTGTAATTATAGGTGCATATTTTTCATATTTCGTTGAAATAGAGACTTAACTATAAAACATTCATCTTTTCAAAGAATCTATTAATGAATAGATGAGCTATAATGAGAAATAATGAACAAATGTGTGAGCTTTCATTGATTCGAAAGAGCTTGTCAAAGTTTGCATTTTTTTTATAGATGATAAAATACGTACGCAAATGTAGGATACTTCTTCATAACATTTTTTAAAACTAGTCAGAAGAAATACAACAAGGTATACAATGTGCTTCACTACGGTGAATATTTACTTCAATTATTTCTCTTGTGATGATGTGTGCACAAAAAATATAACTTTTCATTCCAAGCATGCTTCTCTTGAATTTTATCAAGAAAGGTTTATCGAGAAAATGAAATATTGTTAATTTTAATTGCATATTAAAGTAAATTTTAGAATTTTTAGGTCATAAATGCATATTTTTAAAAGCATATTTCAAGATTTTTAGGGCATAAGTGATAACAATGTGAACCGCGCGTGGCTTTTAATTTTGAAAATATATTGACTTTCGATTTTTTTAATATTTGTCTCCAAGCCACTAGGAGAGCATTGAGCGCACTAAAGAGTAATCCTTCATTAACATTCATTTTAATTGTCAACTGTCCAGTCTCGTTGCAGTCAGTTGTCAAGAGGACAGCCAGGTAGTATTTTCGCGTACGCGCCTCTTACTACATGCTTGTGCTTCACTACCCAGCGGCCACAATTGGGAATGAATAGGGGTAAGGTTAAGGACGCTTTACAGGGGTTGGAATACCTTGTGAAGCTGTGAAGCAGGCAAACGCGTTTTGTTGGAAGAAATTTCACATGAGCTTGTCCAGGAATCAAACCCAGACCTCCTTGGTGAAAGACGAGTAACATGGCTCCGTGTCACGAGCGCCATTTTTAAGAAAAGATAAGTTACAACAAAATTAAATGAATTAAATAAACATTCAATTAGAATAAAAAGTAGGAGACATGTTAGGTCTTTATTTATTGTCCTTGAGATTTGTAGACTCCGGAGAGATGTTAGGGCAGCATCCCCTTCTTCGTGAGCCTCGTTACAGCCAGAGGCGGATCAACATCTTTGAAGCCTGTAGGCACGCAAAAATTGCTGCTTTTTTCTGATAACCCAGGAAAATAGTTATATACAATAACAAGTACAATTTATGTTCAAACATAGGACTCGCATATTTATGACTAAAATTAAATATAATTAATAATTTATCCATGTTCAATTTTTTCTATAGGAAATTAATTTTTAAATAACATATTTTGATGTATAGAAATAACAAGTTCATTTTTTTGAAGTTATATTTTTTTGACTATTTTACCGTTGCTCCACCTTTAATTCTTAAAATTACCTAAAGGTGTACATTTAACACTTGAAAATACGAACAAAATAAGATGTCTTCAAACACAATATCAAAATTACATGTATGTATATATATATGTATGTATATATATATATATATATATATATATATATATATATATATATATATATATATATATAATATTTTTTAATACATAATAATTTAATATATGTATAATTTCTAAAATTTATAATATGAATAATTTCCTTTATGGAACATGAAAACTCCTTTTCGGTAATTATAATTACATCTTATTTGAATGATGTCTGAAAATGGAAACATCGCTCATTTTGTCTTATCACAAGTCGTACAGCAGAAGGTATTATCAGCCTGATAATAAATTTTCGAGTATTTAATAATTTTGTTCGAAACCTCATAAAATACAAATAAAAAAGAAAAATCGCATGCGACAAAAAAAATGCTTTTTGATAGAATTCTGGTGTAACATTTTTGCCACCCCAAAAATCAAGGGCTCACTAGAACAAGGGACTATCCCACATTTTTTGTGAAATTGAGTTATTAGCATTTTACAAAACTTCAAATATTATTCTTTTAGCGTAATATATTATTTAAATCCAGTATGGACTTATATGCAAATGTACTATGTTTAAAAGGTTACAAATGTATTGAGTTACATGAGGGAAATTCAGGTAAAACCCTCATTATCTGAGAATTATGTCTATGTAGGATAGCCCGTTGTTCCAATGAGCCCTTCAATTTTGCCGCCATCGCCGTAGGCACATACTTCCTGTGCCTATGCATAAATCCGCCCCTGGTGATAGTGGTCTTTGCTACATTATTTCAGGTTGAACTTATGGTGGCGAGCGCTCACTCCAGTTCTAACCGCCTCAAATAATCCACTTTGAAGCCTATTAAGTATTATTTAAGTGTTAAACAATTTTTACTATTATACATTTTCAAGGGAGCCGGGGTCCCCACAGCTCCCAAGTCCTCTGTGCCCCTATGGAGCCGCTCGTGTGTTGCACAGATTCGATCCCGAGGAGAAATTGGCTCGTACCACTACATCATGATGGGCGTCGGCAGTGTGGCCGGAGTCGCGTTCGCCTCCTTCTTGTCCTTTCCCATGGCCGCCGTCATCCCATGTGCGGTGCCCGTGGTGATGCTCGCCACGTCCCAATGGCTGCACCATTCACCCATCTACTTGCTTTCTCGCGGTCGCAATTCAGAAGCTAACTCCGCTCTAAGGTACGTACTTGGGTCGGATGTTGAGGGAAAGTTGTCTCATGGGAATCGATTTTTCATTTCCAAGCTCTGAATTAAGATTCAATGAAAACATCCTGATCATTCTCATTGTATTATTCCAATGAAAATCAAATGGTTACCAAATAATCTATAGTCTAGGCGTTTTATTATAAACTATCTTTCAATTGAAATATGTTTTAAAATGAAATGCCTAGTTTGTAGACTGTTTTGGCAAATATTTTATTTTGATACATTGTTTGATGTAAATATGACTGGAAAATACTGAATGTATGCAATCGGTCCAAATTAAGAAATCTTTTGCCTAATTTGGACCTCAAAAAATCCATGAATGATAATAAAAAACTGAACAATAGGCTTATTGAAAATAACATTAATACAAAATAATCAGGTGATAACAAAAACATCAATGTTGAAAGAAAGTTAGTTTTCTTGGGAAAATATAATCGATAGTACACTCCATTTAATGATTTTCACACTTCATTCTAATGATCGAATTTATATCTAAACAACACCAGTTTAATATTTTAACCTGAAATTTCCTGCCATGTTTAAAATATTCTAAATTTATGAAAACACTATATTGCTTTACGTAAATTAAATATTGCTCTTTTCATTCGATAAAAACTTCTAGCAGGGTATAACAGAAAAGTGAAGAATCCACATGGTGACTAGTAACATTCAATTTCATCTCGGCGACTTACGCAGACTGATTTCTTATACTGCGGTTTTTACAGAGCTGCGTTTGAAGTTAATCAGCTGTTACGGTGTCATCTATTCGGAAGGCTGAACGCCACCATTATGGCGTTACTGTAGTGACGTGTAAGGTCCCGATTGAACGGCACCGGAACAGCTAATCACATGCCAGGCGCAGCAAAGTAAAAAACGCAGTATAATTCTGGATTTCATTTTGATACGAGCGTGAATATTTAATCTGCAACCCACACCTACTAACATATCTTCTTCCTTTCGCTTTCTGTGGTACAGGGCCAGGATCAACTAGATTCAATACTATCACGATATTATTTGCGATCCTGTGCACCGCATATTATTTTTTATTCTTTTGAAATCTCTTGCCTTGCCTTTTAGTTGCTGTTTGGAGGGTCTGCTCGTAATAACTGTCATTTTCACGTTTTCTAATATCTTAGAGGCTTTAAAGAAACTAGTCAACTGTCTTGTTGAACATTGAACATTATAAATCAAGTGTTTCGTGTGTTTATAAATAGAATATGTGCTTTTTCCACGGATAGTGCAAAGGAATCTTAAACTAGAGGTGTTATAACAGCACATACTTTCTCGCAATATTGGAAATAGTTACGTAATATTGTAATTTCTGTCATACTAAAAACTCTGCAACTTGAAAAAGTCCACTTCAAAAGAAGCGCCTGTGCCAGGAACAGTAGTCATTTCTAACTTACGAATAAAACAAACATGAATAATTTTAACTATTACAATATTTGCAGCGCATACAGAAAAGAAAGAATATTTCACACAAGTTTGCATAGATTACACTGACCTAACAATTTCTGAATACCATGTTCAGCGATCAAAACATCTTAATGTAAAAGAAATGTATTTGATAGTTATACGTTAAAAATACTATCTTCCTAAAATCTCGTTCCTTTCATGAGAATGTACTCTACATCGTACGATTAACACGACCGGCAACAATCACAAAAATCCTGAGAATTTTTAGCCGCCTTTCTGCCGTTTTCCGAACCACATTTTGACAACGCGTCAACCGCGCGAGAAATTCTAATTTACCATTTTTTTCAATTTTCAAAAATACAGAGAATGTGGCGAAGATGGAATCAGCACCACTTTCTTTACCGGTTTTTGCTACACACGTGAAAAAACTTACAGAAAAAATTTGGAGCCGTTTCTGAGAAAATAATTCTTTAAAATTTAAAGATTGCCTGTATGACGCCAAATTGCGCAAAAATACTCATATTTTCGAAAAATTGAACATGACCTTATTTGAAGACCTGTTTCTGATGAACACATTGCATTAAGAAAAAAAGTTTATCTTCGTAATCGTAGATGTAGGAAGACGCCGAAAAAAATGGAATTTTTGCGATTCGAAGAACAATTCACAGAATGGCTTCAAGGCGGGTAGATCATACATTGATGGTATCTTTACTTTAAAAAAATTAATAGAGAAACATGCTGAGAGAGGTAGAGCTGTCCATGTGGTGTTTGTGGAATTACAGAAGGCGATACAGTACCATTAAATAAGTTATTGCCAGCCATGAAGGAAAATGGTATCGCTAACGCCTACATTGATGTTGTAAAGGCATTGTATACTGGAAATTACAGCTCAGTTAGAATCGGGAAAAGACTTTCTCAGGAATTCCTCATGAACAAAGGCCTAAAACAAGGATGCTTACTAGCCCCCTCACTATTTAAAATATATAGTGGGAGCCCTCAAAATGAGGAAAATGAAGTGTAATGGAATGGGACTATCTGTAAATGAAAATATACAATACACATTACACTTTGCCGATGATCAGGTAGTCATAGCTGGTGATGAAGATGACGTAAGCTATATGTTCCGCAAGCTTCAGTAAGAGTACGAAATCTGGGGTCATACTTCTAACATCCAAAAGACGGAATATATGGTAGGAGATGATAAAGGATATGAGGACCTCGACATAGAAACTGACAAGGTCAAATAATGCAAGTCAGTCAGAGACCTTGGAGTAACTCTTTCCTCAAATGGTAGAAATGCTGACGATATCTCTAATAAAATAGGACAAGGAAAAAGAGTGATCGGGCAATTAAATTCTCTACTTTGAGTACAAAAATCTGAAAAAGACTAAACGCATTATTTATAAAACAGTAGTAGAAAGCATATGTACGTACGGAGTAGAATGAATGTAATGAAGTAAGGGGAATGAAGTAAGAATGAATGTAATGAAGAATGGGAATGAAGTAAGAGATATACAGCCAGGTTGATGTCATTCAAAACGACTTTTGGAGATTGAGCTGCTCGAAGACATCCGACAAAGGATAGATCATACATTGACGGTGTATATGTATGTATATATATATATATATATATATATATATATATATATATATATATATATAAAATTTTGTTTGTGATATACATGTATAAAATTTGCCGTTTTCCCCCGCATCATTACAGTACTTTCTCTACATTGCGTACGCAGTAGCGAGACAGTAAAAGAGCTGTTGACTTGCTCGGCAATATGAATGAATCGTGCGTGTGTGCGAGCAGGATGCTGCGGGGCAGAGTGGATGTGACGGCGGAGCTGCAGCGCACGCAGGTGCTGGCGGAGCTGGAGCGCTCCACCCTCAGCCTGGGGCCCTCGCCCTGGTCCACGCGCTACATCCCATCCGCGCCGCTCACCGCCCGCGCCCTCATCGCCGTCTTCGGCCTCATGTGCCTGCGCCAGCTGGTGGGCGGCTACGTCATCCTACGCTACACGGTAAGTGGCGCTGGAAAGCGACTATACATCGTGCGGCTTCCTTCGCCGGTTGCCCTATGGTTGTAGATTTATTGCAGGTAAAAGATCAAGCCTAAAAGAAGCATCTGAGCAAAATTCAAATCGCCTGTTTCTCCTCCCGAGTGATACCTTTGCCAGGCGGTGAAAGGAGCTTAGGAAATTTGACGGAAGAGCAGACCTCATGGCCTGAGCCTCGCCAGGAGAAATAAGACACAGTTCAATTGAACTGAATACATTGTATCAAAAACAAACTCGTGGTGCTACAGCACATTACTTCTAAATTTGCAATTTTTTCTAAAATTCAGAGAGCTCAGCGGCAATGAAACCCGTGCCATTTTTAACATTCTTTGTTTTCTCCGTGAAAACAAAATTGAAGGAAAAATTTGGAGTGGTTTCCGAAAAAATGTGTTTTCTATAAATTGCTTTAATTTCAACCAAAAGTTACTTGAAAACGATTCTTTTTTCCCAAACATTTAGATGACCCTTATGATGCTTGTTTTTCAGAACAGATTTTGTTCAAAGCAAAATTCTTTTTCTCGAGCTTCGTAGTTTTGAAATGTTCACTTCTTCCCATTTTCGAAAATACGCCTGAGAGCCGGAAATGAGACTAACTCGAAGTTTTTTCTACAGTCTTTACACGGTACATAGAGAACATTTTGAAAAAATAATTTGGGGCGGTTTTTCAGAAAATAAATTTTTAAAATTGCCTATTATTCACACAAAATTATGCAAAAATTACCTACATTTTCAAAATATTGTACAAGACCTTAATTCATTATCTTTTCTTGAAGAACAGATTTCTTTCACAAAAAATGTTTGCAATATTGTAGTAACGACGCCGAAAGAAGTGAACGTTTGCAATTTTTGAAAAATCAGGGATTTTGACCAAAATGAGACCTACACCATTCTCTGAAGCTTCCTTTTACGCTATTCGTGAATATAGTTTAATAAAAAATTTAACCCATTTTTGAGGAAATTTTGAAAAGATTGAGGTTTTATGTAAATTACCTCCAAAATCAAAATATTTGTTTCAAACTCGCAGGGTCTTAAGTTCATTTAAATCTATCGAGGAATATCAATTCCAAAAATAATCGGCACAACGGTTTCGACATTAGCCTTGACAACAGACTGAGAGATACATATATACGGATGAGGGTCCCTGATAAAGAAAGAAAATTAGTGTGCAAATGGTTAAGTGCCCTTGCCATGTAAATTGTTAAAAGTATTTCCAATCTCAGTGAACTCTTTTCTTCTACATGTTTTCCTTAAAATATTAGCGGAGCTACAACAGCACATACTTTCTAGCATTATTTGCTATATCTACGGAATATTATACTATTATGTATAGGGTTGCCATAAGAATAACAATGGAATTCAGGATATCCGGAATATATGTTTCTGAGAAAAAAAAATTTTATATAACTAAACAGTATATCAAGTAAATCGTACAATAAGTAAATAGTAAGTCAAAAAACTAAATAGTAGATCAAGATAAGAATGTACACTTTCAAGAATAACAGGGTGACCACTCTTCTTCTGAGACGAATTTCCTTGACTTTTCCAAGTTATTCAGGTCATTTATTTTAGTTTTCTATGACAATTTGTGAAGTATTTCAGGGTATTTAAATAAAATCTATACATAATATTTTTAAAAAATGTGCGTATTCGCACGTAAGATGAAAAAAACTACTCTGCCGATTTTGCTGAAACTTTCATACTTTTTATTATTATCGGGTGTGTTTTAAACGGTTTGAATTGAATCAGACATGTGGGGGGCGTTGTTGATTTATGCGTTTATGTTGACTTAAGCGCCCCCGAACAGAAACTCTAAGCAACCCGCCGTACCGTCAAACACGTATTAAGCGCGTCCGTCGCTGCATATTCTGCCCATGCTATTGTGAAATATCTGCCGGATTATAATCACCCGATATTACTTGAACGTTATCTCGGACAAGTAAATCAATTTTCTCCAAGAAAGTGCCATATCGAACGCATGCTCAAACTTGAGGGAAAACGTTTTAGCAATAAGCTATTTGACAACAATGTCCAAACTAGGACATAAAACAGACTCATACTCGCGAGAAAGTCGTTCATCTATTAGAATTTTTGCAAATCATGATTAACAATCACGTGACAAGTAGCGTGTGAAGTGTAAAACAATAGCAAAGCATTACCGGGTCCATAAGTATTAAATAAAGCATGGCTTTAGTCGATATTAAATCACTGTTACCGTCCGATCCCTTTTCTCCTTTGAATTCCAGATTCTCTTTGACTAACACATTGTGGCACTTTGATTCACTGAAGCGGCACATTGTAGCACTTTGCACAAACATTTGTGGCACTTTGCACAAACATATGTGGCACTTTGATTCACTGAAGCGACACATTGTAGCACTTTGCACAAACATGTGTGGCACTTTGCACAAACATTTGTGGCACTTTGATTCAAAACACACAGAACCTTTTCTTTATTTTTGAGCTCTCAGATTGCATCATAAAAAGACAAAAAAACAACAACAATATTTGCTTAACAAAATAAAACATACCAAATATAAAATGTATTCAAGTTCTTTGAAGGAGAATTCTTAATTTTACATATTGTCTCTGAACATTTCCCAGACTTCCAATTCTTCAAAAACCCCGACTTTCCAGGTCAATGAAATTCCCTGACTTTCCCATTTTCCAGAAAGTAGCCACCCTGAATATATTAAAGTTTCACTGCTGAAGATGATTTCATTTCTTGGTTAAAGACGATTAACTCTCAAACCAGTTGGAGTTGCCAGATGACTTGTGAACACAGTGATGGAAGATGGCAGATGGCAAAAGAGGGATTTGCTTTCTCTTATGAAGTGCATAATTCTCTAATGTAGTTTACAAGTACTCCCAAAACGTATTTTTTGTAGGACTTTGTGGAATAATAACAGATTATAAAAACTCAGGACATTTCGACCCATCTCGATCAGGTTTTTGTCCAGTTTCCCTGATCCATTGAGCAAATGCTGAGATGGCCCCTTGATTTGCTTCTGGACGTAAATGTAGCTTCACTATGCGCGTTTTGTTGGTTTCTTTGCTTGCATGGTATTTAGTAGAGCTTAGGGTGAGTTTCTATTTTGTTAACAATACAGAAAAATCAAGTCTGTTCGTTTCTTTACCGTTAAAAAATAAGTTTTCTATAATTTGGCAACGAAAATATCTAGTTTTGAAATGTTAATCTCTTGCTTTTTAAATTGTTATTATTATTATTATTATTATTATTATTATTATTATTATTATTATTATTATTATTATTATTATTAATCTTTCAACTATTAATAGTTAAATTGTTGGGAAGGGATTCTGAAACTCAAGAAAGCGTGCGCAGATGATTTTCTCCCCCCATATACGTCACATACAGTTTTTGACTAAATAAATAAATAAATAATAAATAAATAAATAATAATAAATAAATAAATAAATAAATAAATAAATAAATAAATAAATAAATAAATAAATAAATAAATAAATAAATAAATAAATAAATAAATAAATAAATAAATAAATAAATAAATAAATAAATAAATAAATAAATAAATAAATAAATAAATAAATAAATAAATAAATAAATAAATAAATAAATAAATAAATAAATAAATAAATAAATAAATAAATAAATAAATAAATAAATAAATAAATAAATAAATAAATAAATAAATAAATAAATAAATAAATAAATAAATAAATAAATAAATAAATAAATAAATAAATAAATAAATAAATAAATAAATAAATAAATAAATAAATAAATAAATAAATAAATAAATAAATAAATAAATAAATAAATAAATAAATAAATAAATAAATAAATAAATAAATAAATAAATAAATAAATAAATAAATAAAATGAAATAAATAAATAAATAAATAAATAAATAAATAAATAAATAAATAAATAAATAAATAAATAAATAAATAAATAAATAAATAAATAAAAAATTTGGCAGAAACAAAGAAAAATCTGGCCAGACACATGTCAATATTCCGTACACATCCAGCTTTTTCAGGACATATGGGAACCCTAACTACATAAACCTGCAAAAGTGTTTTCAACCAGCAAATATTTTCCATGCTGAGACTTGAATTCAGGTTGACCGAGTTAACTTTATATGCCCAATTATTGTCAGTAACACTACTACTTTCAAAAGAAATACACAAAAAATTTAAATAGGCAACGATTTATCATTAATTATGATCTAAAATTAGTAAAAATTATTTATAAATTATCAAGTAGATGAACTCGATTTGTTACTCGTAATATTATTATTAGTTCACATAACATTTTTATTTTCAATTATAGAATGTATCAAATTTTAGAAATCAGACATTTCCTGACAAACGCCTTCTTTGAGAATTTTTATATAATATTTAATCATATGTTAATTAACTCCTTTTGTTCACCACTAATATTCTTTGAGTTCCCTGAAAAATTATTGTGAAAAGTTGAATTAAAGAAAAGCACTAGTTTCTGCAATGAATTGATGAAAATAAAAATCTATTTGTTTTCATGACCATAAAATCACATTATTTATGATTAATTTGAACGAGTGTTGATGGTGTTTCGCTTTCATGTATTCCTTCTATTTACTGTAACTGAAAATTGCAACTATTACATTCATAAATTAATTTAGTTGCATATTGGCAGACTATTTATATTTTAAATGTGTTTATCCCATGTGTTTGAATATGTGCACTCTCATAATAATGTAAAAGTAAAACAATTGTATCATACTCTCGAATTCTAATCATCCGATTCAAGGAATTCTTGTAAATGTATAGTGACCATTCATCTTTAACTGTGCTGGGGAAAAATACTAATGTAATTATGTTGGTGGGGTCTCAGAGACCCAAGATAGAAAATAATTTACTGAATGCAATATTTTTGAACAAAAAGTATATTTAATCAAATTAAGCATTTTAAGTTGTTTATAAGATTTTATTTTTAAAAAAATTACATAACAATGCTGGTGGGGTCTAGAATATCTGGAAACTCTGAGATTGACTATAACTCATCACTGCAAGAACGTAACAAGATGGTGGCGCATCAGATTGCAAACCCCCACAATTTGAAAGGAATACACAAGTCACTGACATTATTTTTCAAAATATTTAAATATTTAAATTTCAAAAATTTTGTTGGTGTGGGTTTTGCAGACTTCACCAGCACAGTTAAAGGTTAAAGCTCTTACTAGATAATAATTATTGACTGACACTTAGATATCAAATATGAGTGTTTATCCTGAATGCCCCTGATAATTTATGTAGATAAAAAGGGTGTGGAATGACCATAGAGGATCATATATTTATATTAAATTAAATAATAATTACTAATTAAATAATTAAAACAATTATATTAAATTAAAAATTTAACATAAATATTGTAACAAAAAGTTGACTAATATGTTTATGGTTACCTTAAATAGCATTTAAATCCTAGCATTTTACTCCCAAATTTTGCTGAATTTGGAAATGTTTAATTTTCAACTAGTATTAAAAACAAGAAACTTAAAAAATACTGTATTTTTGCAGGTGGAGGTCTTTAAAAAAGGATCTTTCTGGTATCCCAATGAATCTCTCGTTATTGGGCTTGTAGAAGTCTCTGGAAGCATAGCTGCAAGCATTTTTGTGGACAAGATTGGAAGGAGGGTAGTGCTTCTGACTTCAAGCATCGGAGGAGCAGCCTGTATGATTGCCTTATCACTATTTTTCTACCTGCATCAACAGGATGATATCACAGATAATATTCAATATTTACCAGTAATTCTGTTAACTACTTTCATTGGATTTTATGGGTATGGATTTGGGCCTATTCCTTGGTTATTGATGGCAGAATTAATTCCAGGGCATCACAAATTCTGGGCCTCAGCAGTAGCTGGATTTATAAATTTTGTATTCTTCTTTTTAATAACTCAACTTTTCCCATTTGGGATTGATTTGCTTGGTGATCACATTATCTTTACAATATTTTCTGTCTTCTGCATATCAGCAAGTTTATTCATTTCCTATTTGGTTCCTGAGACTAAAAGAAAATCTCAAAATGATTTACAATACATGTTAACTAGTGCTCGTTCCTAAAATGAATGAGATCCCTTCAAAGTATATTCTAGTTTAGTGTTACAAGAAACAATCTTTTGATCCATGAATGGTTTGGGTGTAAAATATGATAACCAACATAGAAACACAACAAATGAACAATTTCATCTAATAGATTTAGGTGGGCTATATAAAAAAGAAAACGACTGGAAATCAACTGCATTATATAAATAGATGTTCATATCTGTAGACACTGCAAGCCAACAGATGGCAGGACAAAAATTATAGTGGCAATAGTAATTTAGTGTTATCATCTTTTACGCCCAAGCCCATCAACTATGTCAAGAAAACTTCTTGTAAATATATTACCATTAAATTGAGAAGGAAATATACTTTTGTTCTTGAATCATTAGGATTTTGATTGTCAAAATATAATTCAAAACTAAATATTAGAGTAATTTTCTGAGTATCCAGACAAATATTGTCACTGCTTTACTTTTTTTTGTTGTCCTTTCCTTCTCAGAAAAATGTATTACACATCATTGTACTGATGATATATAATCTTAAAAAATAAAACATATTACTCATATTCTTTGTTTTATTAGAACAGCAGGCTAATATTCCAAAGCATAAAACATTTATAACACATCAAATTTCCTCCAATTTATGCCTGAGTAATTGTGCTTCATTAGATGAACTTATTCAAACTAGTATGTAGCACTTCAATAGATTTAAAAGAAGAGCTACATGAGTTGCAAATAATCTTAAACAATATATTGATTGTTAACCTAGTAATTGGTGAGATATCACTGAAACTGAACACAATTATTTGAGCAACAATGGTATTCTTATAAGAAAAAAATACTGGAAGTATTATTCACATTATGAAATGGTTTAAATGGTTGGTTGGTTGTTAGTGATTCCGGGCACATCAACTAACGAGGTCATTAGTCCCGTAAGAGTAGTGCACGTTTTCCTCGGGAGGTGGCAGTGATCTTCCCCCGCTGGATGGCGAGATCCAGCACCGGCCTACCGTTGGCTTGCAGGGGTTTTCATTCTACCAGGTATCTCCCACCAGTGGGGCACCGCTCCAGCCAGGACAAGCTCTAAGCTCCTGGCAGGTCTCCTGGCAGGTGTATGTTAGTGTAAGTGTGTGTAAGAGGTGATCATAGAACAAAGAAGGGGAAGGAAAGATTGCACGCAGTCTGTGGCCCATTTGTTGGGGTACTGCTCCAGCATTCCCCTGGTGTTGAAACCACAGAAAACTACCAATCAGAGCCACTGGCCTTTAGAATTCTCCCTCAAGGCACTGACTCAATTCCACCTAGCTGACAAGCTAGTGTCAAAAATCTTGCCACTGTTGGGATGTGAATCTACGAGCTCCCGATTAGAGGCACTGCAGTGACATCATTTGATGCACTGAACCACCTCTCCCGATCAAACAAATGGTTCCAAGGTATGACATTGAGGGAAGGTGTATTAAACAATTTAAGATTTTGAATGAAGTTAATATATCCTGCGTTACAAGAAGATTCTAATGTTGGTGTATGAAGTAAGTTAGAAGTATTAGTACAGTCTTCAGAGATAAAGGGATTTTGGGTTTTACCAAACTGAGCAGTACTTTAAACTTAACAAGGAATTCTTTAAAATTTCAAATCTACAACCATCAGCACTTAGGTTTGGGGATAATTTGACAAAAACATTGTGAATATCACTGATATGTAGTGAAACCTGATGGTCATCAATGGTTTTGGCCAAATTGGCCATTACTAGATGTAGTTGCTTAATCAATGTTATGAGGTTACAGGAAGAATAAATAAAATCCAACTGTATAAAAATAAATAAATAAAGCGTGAGATTAGCAACATTTGAGAAACTAGACATTTTCATTCCCGAGTTATAGAAAATTTATTTGCATATGTAAACGAACTCCAGATTTGATTTTTCTGCATTGCTAACAATATAGTAATTCACCCCAGCTCTACTCTTACCACTATAAGCAAAAGGAGAGTTCAACAATTTGTGTGCATAGTGAAGCTAAATTTATGTCCGGAAGCAAAACAAGGGGCCATCTCAGCATTTGCTCAATGGATCAGGGAAACTGGACCAAAACCTGATCAAGAATGGGTTTTTGACCCGAAAGCTGAAGTACATTACTTGTTAGGGCATATTATGTATTTTTATAAATTATACAATATAAATGTAAAGTAATGCATTTTATATATCACTGTTTTGTTAAATTAAACATTATTTTTCTTCTTGGTGATCTGTATAGTCTTTAATTGTATAAAAACATATATGCAGCAGATAAGATTTTACTTTTAACATAAATTTGTGTACCAACTTTAATTGTTCAACGGCATCTGGCAGTGTGTTCTTTTATTTATATATTTGTTAACTTGTATTCACCATCCAACTATTTATAGTTAAAATGTTGGGAAGGGATTCTGGAACTCAAGAAAACATGCACAGATGATCTTCTCCCCCAAAATATACTCCATCACATACAGTTTTTCCTGCTTTTTGATTAAATAAATCAAATCAAATCAAATCTCGAACATAGAATGTAAACAACTGAATGGTGTGGCTACTAATGAGAATTATCACCAATTTCACATCAAATTATTTCTAATCTTCATGTACAAAGAATCAACTTTAATTCAAAACACAATTTCTGCAGTTGCAATTAAAAGTAGAGGGTTTTCAAATTTTTTTATGTAATAAGTTGTATATATTTGTTTCTCTGATTGAATCAACTGAAATGTTTTTCCTTGTAGTCTAAGATTTGAATCAAAAAAAAATTACATAAATTCTTATCTACTTAATATTGAAATAACCAGCATCATTTAGATTTTATTTTGTAATTGAAGTACAGTGGCCAACATTTATTCATATCACATACAAATATAATATTTCCAAAGCATACTCAGTTGTTCAGCTTACAGAAAAATATACTTTAGCAATATTTATGCTTAATACTTTAACAATATTTTGGATGAATTTTTCTATAAGATCTGTCATATTCTGATTCTTGTTTTTTTAATATAATACATTCAAATTATTTTGCTTATTGGTAACGCTTTTCATTTCTATGTTAAATTTACAGGTTTTTTCACACAGCTCACTTCTCATTTCACAAAGTTCACTTGTCTCACTGAGTTCGTCTCACTAAACCCCAGAAACTTTTGGAAATATATTAACTCTAAAAAAAAATATAAATTGTTAGCCAAAAGTTATAAATTTACATGGAGATTCGTATGGTAATACTGAATCTGGCTTTTGCCGAACACTTCCCAACATTTTAAAGACCCCCAACAGTAATTTGTGTCTTCACATTGACAATCGGATTCCATTCGTTATATCTACTATAGATATATTGGTTTTGGACATTCTCTTGAAGATTAATAACTTAGATATTCCTAGCAGTGTAAGCCTAGATGGTGTGCCATCAGTACTTTAGAAGAATTGTACTTTCATTTTTGCGCAAATTTTAAAGATCCTTTTTGATAAATCGCTAGCTGAAGGTTCTTGTCTCGTTTTGTGGAAATCTTCCTTTATTATATCAATTTTTAAGTCAGAAAATGAAAATGATATATTGAACAATCATCTGATCTCTATCTTGAACGTTATACCAAAATTGTTTGAAGCTATTATTAGAGATAAATTGAAACAACTGATTTTCCCTTATCTTTTTTAGAAAAAAATTGGTTTCATGTGTAATAAATTGAATAATTGAATCTAATTTGATTTATTACAGTCAGTTCATTCTGAATTCCATGGAAGACAAACATCAGGTTGATTCTGTTTATACGGACTTCGGCAAAGCATTTGATTCGGTTAATCAGCACTTGCTTTTAGTGAAATTAAAAGCATTTGGTATCACCAGACCTTTGCTTCAATGGTACTACAGCTATCTTATAAACAGGACCCAATTTGTAAAACACAGAGATACTGTCTCAGATGGCATCACCATCCTATCGGGTGTTCCACAAGGATCACATTTAGGCCTTTGTTGTTTTTAATGTTTATAAATGATCTGTGCTCTTAGATATTGATTTCCTGCTCTTTGCAGATGATTGCAAAATTTTTAAGACAATTACCTGTAATGATGACCTAGTGTATTACAAATGTTAAATGTTAAATGGTATGCAGCTAATGATCTGGTATTAAATCCAGACAAATGTAACTACATTACTTTCTCGAGATTTAAAATTCAGCACGATCATGAATACACCTTAAACACAGTTGTCCTAGAAAAAGTGGATTCTATCATAGACCTAGGCATTATTTTCGATTCTCAGATGTCATTTTCGGAACATAACCTTCGTACAACAAATAAAGCCAATCAGCTGCTTGGGTTCGTGAGAAGAAAGTGCAATGAAATTAACAACACACACACTTTGAAAAGGTTACATTTGATGTTGGGCAAACCTATCTTGATGTTTTCCTCAGGAGTCTGGTCTCCTCTCTTTGAAGTTCATGCTCATAAGTTGGAATCCATCCAGCATAAGTTTTTTAAAATAGTGGCAACTCGGTTAAATCTACCTGTTCCATATATAGATCATGATTATTGTACTATCTCAACAGTTCTTGATATACTTTCATTGTCCTCTCAAAGAGAATTGAATGATCTCATTTACTTACGTAAACTAGTTAATGGTAATATTGTCTGCCCAATTTAACTTGAACAATTGAGGTTTAAAGTTCCTTCTGCATTTAGATGAAATACTGTTTTTTTGATTCCAATCTACTTGTCATCCTATACATCAAAAAATTCACTTTTACGAATGTGTAAGCTAGCAAATGGTTATAATATCAATATATGGGAGCATAATAATTCAAAATTTATTTGTGAAGCCAAACGAAAGACTTATATCTTTGGTTAATGTACTATTAGCTTCTATGTTACTGAAATTATATTTTTCTGTTATTCTACTAATAGATATTCTACTCATGTGTTAATACTTTATTTATCACATAGTTTATGTACATAGACGAGAATCCATTTACAAACAAATAAATAAGTGGCTCAACATTACATTCAGTTTCCTGTAGAGAAAATCCAATCGAAAAATATAACTACAGTTGACTCTCGCTATAGTGAACTAGGATACAGCAAACTCTCGGTTATAGTGAACATAAGTCACTGATCCCGTTTCATTTACATTACAAATAAGCGTAAGAAGATTCAGTTTTTGTGAACCTGAACCTCAGCTATAGTGTATGTAGGAAATACAACATCATGGAAATAAATTCCCTCCTGGGAAAGAAAATATTGCCTCAGTGTCACAAATTCCAACACTAGGCAGTTTGAAATAAATACCATTGGCAAAAGGTCATAAACCAAGAAGTCTCCCCTGAGGTGAAGGTAGCTGACCCAGAATGGTGAGCTTACTGATGACCTTGTGCCACTCAATATTACTACAGAAATAAAGGCCCTGTCTTGCGTGGGCTACAACTGGTGGCAGCAATGCATGATTGTTTGTTACAGTTTCCAGCTTGGTGTTACTTGATATTCCACGAGACAAAGCGCGTTGAGCGCGTTGAGGTGACAGGACAGACGCAACTGCCACAGCCTAGCGATATTTGCCACGCAGAAAAGCGATCAGTTTCATTAGCCGCTTCTTAATACATCCTGCTACCAAAAGCATCTCGTATGTTATTAGGAGAGAAAAAGGGCCTTCAGAGAGTGGGACGATATTTTTACAGTGCAAGAAACATTGAAGGGTGACAAGACTGCTTTTCGATACTTAGAGACAGTGGAGAATGAAGAATCAGGTATGGAGAGAGCATGAACTATGGAAGAGGATCTAGAGAAATTACTAATACAAAAAGTACAAAACAAACAATTGAAAGTAATTGAAATTTTTAAGGACAAATAATGATTTTGAAATAATCAGTTCAAGCTGTTAAGGTAATCTGCTGAATTTCTACATTAATAAAATCAATCTTTGTGGAGAAATTCTATTTAATTTTGACATCATCAGATATAGTGAACTTCTAATGTAGTAAATGAAAATTGTTAGTCCCCAGAAATTCACTATAACCAGAATCGACTGTATAGGGAAATAATATTAAAATATATTAATTTTCAAAATTTATCAAATGTGCATATCTACTTCAAATAATACTACACATAAATTGCTCCAAAAATATTGAGAAATTGAGATTCAATTTGAAGTTTCAAAACTAACTTTAAAACCTTGAAATTAAAGGCTTTAAACAATAAAATCATGTCAAGACGTACTCTATATCACTGAATATCATTTCAGATTCAACATGGATTCAGAAAATTGAAATCCTTACAAAGAGCAACCTTCATGTTTCACAATGATGTAATTTTATCAATCCGCAACAAAGAAGGCTGTTGGTATTTTCTTGGATCCATCAAAAACATTCGATATTATTCATAAACTGATATCATTTGCATTTGATATTAATGTAAAAATCCTTATTGAGTAAGCATAAAACACACTCCAGGTATTTTGCAAATGTACACCACTTATGATACAGCATTCAATTTTGAGAAAATTCATCAGATAATGCAGACTCTCGAGTTACAGAAAGAAACTGTACAAATATGAGGAAGTCATCCTTGTGCCGATCCACACTCATTAAACATCAAATTCTGCCAGCACACTGAATTTGTGTTTACTTAAACAAATTAAACAGTTTTGTGAAAAGAGACTTCATGAAGATTGTGCATTCATAAGTTCAAATTTTGGAAAATAGTTCCATTCATCAAAATTCAGTGTAAATGGCATATCAGCAGAAAGCTAGTTATAATTCATGTACTATTGTATAAAATACGTTACTGAAAAATATTAGAAATTCAAATATATTACATAAATAAAAAGCAAAGAAACTTAAAGAAACATTAAATATTTTCTGCTTCTTTACTGTCATTATAGTGTTAGGGAATATTTTGTCCAGACAAGCTCAAAGTAAAATTTACTCTGAGTACTGTAGGTTTACCTGCTTAGGACACAAATTAAAGGATATTTGGAATCCTTTGATTTAGCCTTCTTCAGTTACTACCCACTTCCATGGGTCTCTCATTGTACCAGGTACTTCTAGATGGTCCTATTATGTCTTTGAAAGTGGGATGAAGATGGCGTGGTGAGTGTCATGATTCATCTGGACACTCTTCACCCAATATTTACAGTTAAGGAAACCAGTAAATACTGGTATTCACTTGTAAAGAAGGTAGAGAGGACCTTAGGACCACCCTGAATAGTCCACGACCAGTTGCAAATCCTCAGCAATGCTGGGATTAGAACCCAGGACCCTCAGGTTAGCAAACACATGCCTAACCACTACCCTGTCACAAACTCCCATTTATATTTGAAAGTGTCACCAGCAAAAGGTGCTAACTGACAAAAACCTAATTTTACAGGAACCACAAAAAATGTTTTAATTATCAAAATATTGATAATTCTGCACTGGTTTTGTGTCTAAACGGTTTCTATTTGCCTCATTGTGTGTACATCATCATCATCTACGTTTGAAGAAGGCTATTGCAGTATATTGGTCATTTTAGGAACAATCTAGTGGCAGAAGGTGCTATATGCAGCAATTAGCACATTTTGATGTCTGACAGACACAGTAAATAAAATAAAATCTGTATTGAAATATTCATTGAATTTGGAAGAAATGGAATACGTTTATTGTCATACACTATCCATCAATCAAGCAATTGACACTAACTTATCAAGTTAATATAATTGAAGCCAGTTCAAAGCCACCTCAGTACAAGGGATTTTCTTGTAACGCGTTCGCCAGTTTCGTTTAATGCTCTTGGTGTGCAGCAGGGGCGAATCTAGCCGATGATTTTGGAGAGGGTCATTATAGATATTTTTTAAATAATAAACATATCTATTAATATATTGTATGTTGTTTCTGTAGTGTATATATGGTACTATACAATATGATTGTTTAAATAATTACATAATAAATTCCATTCCAGGTTCCATAAATAAATATTTAAATCAATTTTGTCAAATAAAAGAAGGTAACGAATGAAAACTCTAGGTCTTCACATGGCCCCCCTGCCCTGCTTCCCCCTGGAATCCGCCACTGGTGTGCAGTACCCACAGCAGATAGCACCTTTTGCATCTTACCATAATTGGAGGTGTTTTCGCTTGAAATGCGTCCCCCTTGTAGTTTTTATACTATTTTCCAGCATCTATGAGCTTTGTATTCTTCACCCTTTGCCAATGATCATAATTTACTTGCCTTTTTTACCTGTATTCAGGAGTTTTACAATGTTCATTACGGGTGGCATGAGCGCCTAGTCCACCATTTCTACGCAGATAGCACCTTCTTCATCTAATGTCAACTTTTGAATATTAAAAATAATGCTTTGTAGTAAGTGTACGCTCACGAGATTGCACGAGCAACATAATTCCCTCGCATACAACCATTCTACATTGAAATGTCACATTCGGCGAAAGTGTCAGTTAGTACCTTTTGCTGGTGACCCCTTCTACTTTGGACTTTAACTAAAGGATTGTTGATTATTTTCTAAATCAACTTTTTTTTCTACA
The DNA here is from genome assembly GCA_011170035.1 of Teleogryllus occipitalis. Classification (NCBI taxonomy): domain Eukaryota; kingdom Metazoa; phylum Arthropoda; class Insecta; order Orthoptera; family Gryllidae; genus Teleogryllus; species Teleogryllus occipitalis. The sequence continues at coordinate 43,698 of BLKR01009496.1, forward strand.
ATACTATTCATCTTAAATGTTCCTTTTTTTTTTTTTTTTTTTTTTTGGTTATTTAAGGTCCCATTAACATCTAAGGTCATTAGCGACCACTATTGCTGTTAACGGTATGGTAACTATGTGGATGAAACGATATGGAGATTGATGATAAGGGGTGAAAGGACGAACACAAATACAACCATGCCCGAGGCGGGACTCGAACCCGCGACCCTTCTGTCCGAGATCACTACGACACTACTGCCTTAGCGATCTCGGCCACCGGGCCGGCAAATGTTCCTTGAATATGTAATTATTAATAATACAATATCTCCTGGCTGCAGAACCTACAACATGATCCAAGTCATACAGTTTCTCAGTAATCCTTAGAGCAAATGCTGAGGACTTGTGTTTGCTTCTCAAAAACATAGGTTTACTCCTCCCTAAATATCACATGTAGAATAAATTTAATGGATATTTTTTATTTTAAAAAGAGGAATAATATTCAATAACAAACATTTATGGGGTAGACAGCCTAAGATAAATTGCAAATGACCATTTCAGCCATACATGAGGAGCAAACATTCAAAACGTAACATGTCCATTGTTGACCAAAATTGAGTTATACTAAGATTTGTATTAATTTTGATGAGTTTTATATCCTTAGGCCTTCAATTTCATGCAAAACATGAGATGCCTCCAAATAAATTCAGTTTTGAAACTACTGTTGATACATACCAGGACATGTCCACTTTGAAATGTGTAGATTAATTTCATAGATTTTCATTCATAACGTGACATGTCTCTTCGCTACTGCTGATGTCTTACTTGTGTTTCATTCAAAATGTGACATGTCCACAATCCCTCTCTTTATGAGTTTATTGTTATTTACCATGTTAGTAGCAAATAAGGAGTAATTTACCGTTTATTTGGAGGGGAAGGTAAATACACTTCGTTTCTATCATTAAAATTGTTGTATAAAAAGAAAAGCATATCCTAACCTTAGGTTTTAGAAAGCATTGGTTCAGACTTCCTGCCTTGCGTTCTGATGAATTTTGGGGTTCCTTGAATCTGCGGATTTTCCCCACTGCTCAAGAGAAACAATGCGCACCTTTTCCAGGTATTTTGTCTAATCCTCACTTGCCATATTTAAAACAGAAATGGTTCAATTTCCTAAAATCTCCACAACAACTATATATTTTAGAGAATTAGTCAGTTAGCTGCTGACCACAAAATAGACCAAAAAGTGTTCTTTCTGTATGTGAAACATTTTGCTTCAATATTGCAATTTACTGTTCAGTTAGAGGAAAATATTATCCCACATCAAATAATTCTGATAGTGGAAACGGAGGTGTCTGTTGGTGACATTACGGACCGTTCAAGGAAACAGAAGAAACAATATTACAAAACCTGAAGCATTCAAATCTTAAAGGAAGGAAGCATGACATTTTTTTTTTAAATGTAAAAAATAATTGTTTTTCCATAAAAGGAGAAAAAATTAGGGCCTGCTTTCTTTCACCAAACGTGTCAATAGACTTCTATAAAAAACCATCAGTTTGGAGGATATTCTTACCTTAATAAATAAATTATATACTGTTTTCTAATAAAATTTTCAATAATGGCTTTGCGCAAGAAGGTGCAAGAAAAAGAATGTTAACTTTTCCACTATAATTTTATGAATTTCAATAAAAAGGATTTATTTTCCATTCAAATCAAGACACGTACAGCTGTCATTCAATCACACATGACATGTCCTTCATGTTCATTCAAAACAAGACATGTGGGACACAAAACTAGCTGTAAAATTGAACCAAACATAAAATATTTAAGTTTTATATAACACTATATTTAGCTATCCTTATAGCATTATTAACAATTGAGTACAAATAAAATATTTGCATAATTTAGATGATATAACATTTTTGCATTTTTCTCAAAAAGGAGGAAAGTGGACATGTCACGTTTTGAATGTTTGCTCCTCAAATGAGCCATTGAGAGCAAGGATGGTGCAAGTCAAATTTTGGAAGAGTTGAGTTATATGCACTGGCAAGTGGTTTTAAACATCACATTCAGAAAATTGTCTGTCATTCACTAATATATAGTATATTTCAATGAATTTGGCCACAAGATTTTCTTTGACAGACAGTTTTACACAGTCTAGCCTGAGGATGGGGAAAATGAGTTCTCCATAATGTTGCTCTGCAATTCTTAATAAACTCTTTATGATGTGATTGTATATATAAGTTAAAAATTGGTTGTTTTGTATAAAGCTGTCTGTCGAAGAAAACCTTGTGGCCAAATTCATTGAATTATACTATAAGTGGTTTTAACACTGTTCCATCAGAGGCTAAATGGTGTGAGTCAAACTTTAATATTTCTTCGCTAGAGGCCAGCACAATGCCAAAAATTTGCATACTGTTCCATGCAATTGTGGTGTAAGTCACAGGTGTGAAGAAACAACAGCTTCCAGGGGCACCCAAGCAATAGCTTCTTTCTAATCTGTACCCATCACAGAAGAAGGATCTCGGAAAACATTTAATCACTTTTAGTGATACGTGTACAGGTCAACATTGAAACTTCAAAATTGCTCTCACTTGGATGAAAGTTGTGACAAAACCAATAATTTAAACATCATTGACCACAAATTTCTTGTATCAGGGCACTCATTTATGAAAAATGACTTTGATTTTGGAAACACAGAGCAAGCTGGCAAAAATAAAATTCATTATGTTCCCTCTGGCTGGTGTAATCAGCTCAAAAGAAGAGCAGTATGTGAAAGGGTCAAAGCAGATGTTAAGTCTACTTTGTAGCTTGAAAACGTAATTGTGAGAAAGATTAATAATGCAGGAGCCAAAGTAAAGCAGCCAAAGTAAATCTTAGTGGCTTAATGTAAAACTTGTAGCAACAGTAAACAAACATCTATTTTATTTTTTGCGATATTAACTAATTGTAATTTACATTGTATAAAATATAAGAACAGTGTACAAGTACATTGAATACATTGTTCTTTTATGTTTTGAATTAATTTCACTCTATTTTCTTTTTTTCCATCACATTACTATCACAGATGAAAATTATGCATGCCAATCATATGGATGCAAGTCATATTCTTCAGAAATGGTGTGAGCGAAAGTGTTGTAAGTCACCAAAATAGTTAATTAATTAATTAATAAGCAATTTTTGAATCCAAAATATCTGTATTAAGTTAAAAGAATATTTCCTTAACACATTCATAACACTTAAGGTCATTTATTTCTAAACATTATAGTTTTAGAGCCTTTTTTTGTATACAAGTCATTTTCCGAAAAGTATGTTTTTTGACTTACACCACTTTTGCTCTCAATGACCAAAATGTAGTGAACAAATGCAAGTAATGAAATGTGTAAAAATAATATACAAGTCAAAAGGGGCCACAGATTTATTCAAATTCTCAATTCTAATTAGCAAATACAAAATTCAAATAACAAAACATAAGCACTACTATCACAATTCTCAAGTTATATTATACAGGTTTCTTAAAATCCTGGAAAAGAAAATTGTAATGGATGGATGGACCAGTTTTCAAAATAGCAACAATTCTTTTACAATAAAATAATTAAAATAAGTATATTTACTTGTTATCAGACAAATGTCAGGGAAATTGGGAAATTGGAAAATTATAGGAAATGTGTCACTCAGGATTACATTGAAAATATTAATTTGGAATAAAAAGGTTAAAGAAATATTGTTTATGGACGTGTGTGTTAAGAATCACTAATTATGACTAATCAATACAGAAAATGTTATTAGTCAGCTCAATAAATTGTCTCCTAGCTATTACTTGATGGTGTGTGCATTGGAAGAAAGAAAAGGGGAAAAAATAGATTCAAGATTCAAGATATGAAGTTTACTTTTGAATTACTGTTAAGTGCCTGGTTGGAGATTGGAGAGAGGGATGGTGTGTTAACAGCAGTATGATTAACTCACATAAGGGTTTCAGGGTCTGTTAAAAAAAAATTGGTCATTGAGAGGAATGGTTCTCTAGAGGTTTCACTGCACATAAATCAGGTTCAGATTTTTATACTGTATAAAATGCAAAATATGACAAAATACTCAGGTAATGAAAAATGGTAAGGTAGGGTAAAATGTGCAGTAAAAACTTAACAAAATAGCATTTTTAACAATTCTACAAGTAAGGGAAAAGCTAATATTCAGTAAGATTTCATGAATGTTCTACGAAAAATGTAGTAAGTTTTATGAATTTGCATCATGTTTAGATTTTTATGCAGTGTAAGATGCAAAAATTCAAATGTAAATAAAAGGAAATGTACTTATGTCTGTCACATATAAATGCAAAAACTACTTGATCAATTTTGATGAAAATTTTCACACTTTGTTCTTATAAGTCTGTATCAGGAGTATTTAAAGAGTGGTTTGAATTAAATCAGTCATGAGGGGGGGGGGGAATTATTTTTGCAACGTTAATCAACAAGGTGGGCTCTACACAGTTCCCAGAGAACCTTGCTTGAAGTGCAATCTATGGATACCTTTTTAAACTATACACCTTGGTTCAACTCATAATATCAAATACATACAAGTAGCAATCTAGAAAGTAGGACGTCTGAACCAAATGCTGGCAGTGCACAATATTATTTGAGTATTTTATTTTTAATGTATAGTACCATACAGTAAAGTGTAGTTAATAGTAGTTAATACATATTTGAAGTACAGTAATGTACATAGTTAATCTTCACTAAATACATTGTTTTTGAACTTGTATTTATTTAATAAACTGCAACAGTGAAGCATTGCTGGGTTTGCTTGTATAAAATAAAATATGAAGGTAATGTAAGATGGCAGGCAAGGTAAAATGTGCAGTAAACTATGTAGATATAAACACTACCTACAGTATCTAAACACCTTGAGTATTAGAAAATAAATCAAAATTACTTCAATATTTACATCATGAGATGTTGCAAAATCAAATTGACTAAAATATGTATTTGTCAAAATAAATTATTGAAGTGAAAAGAAGTAACATTTTGTGCTTGTGAATATTTGTTACTGAACCAAAAGAATGCAAAATGCAAAACAGGATGTGTGAGTGAGTGAGAGAGAGTGAGAGTGAGTGAGAGAGTGAGTGAGTGAGAGTGAGTGAGTGAGAGTGAGTGAGAGAGTGAGAGTGTGAGAGAGAGTGAGAGCAAGAGAGAGAGAGTGGGAGAGTGAGATAGAGTGAGAGAGAGTGAGAGAGAGTGAGAGAGAGTGTGAGAGAGTGTGAGAGAGAGAGTGTGAGAAAAAAGTGAGAGAGTGAGAGAGAGTCTGATTTATCTCAGGAATCCTTCGTATCACCTAAAGGTGATGGAACTTGAGGGTCCAAAAATAAATGCCTCATAAATTGCATATTATTTTGACACTGCAGTTATCTTGTATGTTGTTTTGGTATTTTCACACATCCAGAAAATTACTTCCTATTCACGGTGGGGTATTGCAAAGCACTGAAGACTGTTCACTCATCTCTCATGTTCTTAGCCAAATATGAAAGCTAATAAAAATATGAAACTAAAGAAATCAGATTATAGAATTATATTAGCCTCAACCTACAAGAATGTAATATAAACATATTTTGTTAATTTTTATATTCTGAAGCGGGAGTTTTAAACTCAAATTTGAGGTGCCACCAGAAAAAATATTTTACTGTTATGTAATTAATAAAAGCAATGAAAGTTGTTAATTAATTAATTGTAGTTCCAGAAAACCATCAGTGAGAAACAGATTCGCATTTGAATACATTACATGAGAATAGAAAACTGATCACAATTAATTTGGATTTGGTATGCAAAATTCCTGGACTTGTGGATACCAAATTATATAAATCCAAGAGGAGATTACTATTAGTATTTCCTGCATTTCATGATTTCTGCAAATATTTTTTTTCTCTTCTCCTTCAGAACCTACCATACTTAAAATTAGACACACTAGAAGTATTTTGTTTAATTAGTTTAAGGAGATGCCAGAAAGGAGGAAAGGGAAAATTAGACAAGGGCTGTTAACCAAGCTGTTGAAAATGTTTTAGAAAAGGTAATGATAATTCAAACAGCTTTGATTACATGATTTTTTGTCCACATTTATTACAGACCATACAATGAAAAAGTGGAGCTTGACTCCTGCATTTCTACTACTATTATTGTAACAGCCTTCACAAAGAAGTCACCAGAAATGATTACACCATTTTCAAACGCAGAGCCAGAGGAACAAGAGGAAAAATAAGGGTTCTTACTGACCCTCCACAGAAAGAAGAAATTGAAAAAAATATGAAGAGTATTCAATCGTTAAAATGAAAATATCAACACATATTGAATAAATATGAAGAGAAAACAGTAAGTCCAAAAATCAGAAAAAGGTAGCCATTAAGAGACAATTAATATACAGAAGTTCTAGTATGAATGAAGTTGAAAACAAAATTCACTTAGCAGTTTCTATCATGATGCAATTAAGCTTGCTGCAAAAATTCATGATGAGCAAAATGGTGTTAAGTCAATAGAAGACTATGCAGATATATCAAAAGGAACTCCTGAGTTAGCTAAATCATTTAGGAAAAAGAGTGCATCTTATTAGGTTGCTGATGTTGAGGCCAATTTATGAGGAAGCGAATTTGAAGCAAGAGACTACGAAGTGTCACCGGAAATAAATTTATATTGAAAAAAAAAAACCCTGATGTGTACACCATTAGAACAAATGGCAGTGCATTCAAGCTTCCTTTATAATTTGCTTCCAGCACAACTAAGTTTCAGTTAACAAATATTAGTGTTGAAATCGATTTAAATACCTAGTGTAAGATCATTTCAACTTCATTAGGAGGAAAGATGTAAGTTTTTCAAAGTGAATTTTTCAAACTGTATGCATTATACATTTTCACTTTATGTTTATTTCTATTATATTTAATAACTCTGATCCCAGAGAAGATAGTTTGTGACCCAAGATACATGCACCATTATATATCTCACATCATGTTTACATATTTACTTAATTGTATTTCTACTACACTGCATTTAAATAAAAAATGTAAACATTGTATATGTAAATGAATGCACAATGTATATGCATATTTTGATAATAAATAATGTCACTTTTGATAAAAAAAAATATACAGTTAAATTGTAGTTAAATGAAATTTATTCAACGGAAAAATACCTTTCCCAGTTTTATACTACAGTAATACATAAAATAAAATAGATAATATACACTTAATATAGCAATATGAAAAATAAAGAATAATTTTCCCCAACACCTCTCTTAATCCGCCGATTTATTGTTGTACTTCGGCTTCCCTTATATATTTTATTTCAAACCTACTAAAACGATGTGGCAGAAATAATCAGGATTTCAAATAATTTCTGCGGGATTGAGTACCACAAAAGTATTAACACTCGATCCGTCTACCCATTCAAGCACACGGAGCCTCCTAGTGATACGAAGCAAATATTCTTGAGTTTCTGTAACCTGGCTGATGACAGCTGATCAACAGTTACGGTTTCGTCCAATCAGGAACTTAAACGTCACCAGAGTGACGTCTCCGGGATGACTTTTCAGCTCTCGATTGGATGACACCGTAAGAGCTGATGTAGTGTCATCGGCCAGGTTAGAAGTATAGGATGCAACGGTTGCACTGTGATAACATTTTGACATTCACGCGGCACCTGGCGAGGGGACTGCGAATTATTTTAAAGCGTCATTTGCATGTGCTTCTCTCTACCGGAATTTGGTATTCCTTTTGCCGCCAGCTCCTTGAACACGAAAATCTTGCAGAGGATCAGGAGGGGGCTTAGAAGTCTGTCACATGGTCTTGGATATTTAGTGTCAGATGGGGAAAACAAAAGTACGAATAGTTGCTACAAGACTCTACTGTCATTGAATTCAGGACACGAAGTGACCTGTGTCCGGCCTGACGCATTTGATGTGATTGATTCCAATAGCTGGAGAAGGTGAGATGTCCAAATACATCATCCGAAGTGAATAGTGATTTATACATGAATTATGGGCGAATGAAATTTTTTGTTAATTGTTTAAAAACTTTTGAGCAATTGTCACAATAACTTAGGAGTTTCTACTTAGCGGGAACATATTTATCAATTATATTACTTAGAAACATATCAAAAAACTTTCACCTAAAGGGTTTATTTTACGCACAATTTACTTGTAATTTTCTGAAATAATGTGTGAATATCCTTGCACTTATACTGATCATATGAACACAGTGCACACAAACTAAGAATCTAGTAAGCATATTGTTGAACGCCTGAAAATGAGAGCTTCTACACAAGTTTTAGGTATCATTTATTCGAAAATAGTCCGATGTTTCAAAAACAGAACAGTATTATTACTTGATAAAAATGTGTGGAACTTTCTTTCACCTCTCCTGTGATGCAATAAGAACGAGAAAATAGCATGAAAACCATTTTTAAAACCCAATGGTGTCAAATCTAGATGGGTAAAAGTTTTTACATTTATCAGAGATACACATTTATTATACATCGTGCTTCGCAAACATACGTTGCACACTCGAATATACTACAAAAACAAATGCGAATTCTGTGCTTGAAGTTTTGCCTGTAAGAACAATTAGTTTTACATAATTAGTCAATATTTTTAAATGATTTGCTTAATTGGAATTTGCAATCGCAATGTTAACTCTGAAGATCACGAGCTATCAGAAACGTATGTAATAAATGCAAACATTATTGCTTCTTTGAAAGACAGAGGTTAGCCTACTTGCAATAATAAACAAAATCTGACAAACGTCAGCTCAATATTTTTCATAATTATGAAAATACGATACATGTTACGAAAAATAACATGACCCTTACAAATCATATAAGACGTAACAAAGGTACAAAATATTCTCATTTTCGTTTGCACCTACAAATAATTTCTTAATGGGGAAAAGTACATTACATATTGCGATATAAAAACAGTTGTTGAGCCAGAAACTTCACGAGTAACGGGTTTCGCTTGACAAATTTTCTTCATTAATGAATCTAATACGTGTGTTTATTTAAAACAATGAACGGGCATTTCTTTTAGTTTCTTGGTAGATAATTGAAATTAATCACTAAAACATCAATCAACTCTTTTGCATTCACTCGTTGAATTTATAAGTTAATGATAGCTATACGATAATAGTAGTTTATGCAAATAGTTTATGATGTTAAGCTTTATTGCAAGAGTACATGTGAAAACGAGCGACGTCAGGAGCGAGTTTTCAAATTTGTACGAATGCAATGAAGCAACATTATAAAGGAGTTGAATACGCTATTTTTTGTATAACAGCATTACATTGAATACGCTAAGAGCGAGAACCGACTCAGCGCTTCGGTCAGAGGGGTTGCTAGTTCGAGTCCCGCCTTGGGCATGGTTGTTTGTCCCTTGTCTCTCATGTCTATGTTGCGGAGGGCCTCGCGTTCTACTGACCCGAAATGAGAGGAGCCCGCAAGTGTGTTGGTGTCTAGTGTATGGTCGAATATGCGTCCCGTCGGGACGTAAAGGGTAACCGTTGTTCGGCTGGATAAAAGTCCTAATGAAAAAAAGGTTAGAAATACGCCCTCCAATTGTGGCACGTTCCCAATGAGAGCTAGGATGCAAGTCTTTATAACTAAAGAAACTTTCTAGCATTGTCACTAGAGTAACGAAGAAACAATGCTCGAAGTTTGAGCGTCATTGAGATAAATGTAATGACCGTTGCTAAGCACATTGTTGGCCATGTGCACAACGAAATTTGAGATTTTATACGTAAACTAAAACTGGATTATTGAAGATTGTAGAAAGCAGATATGGAGGGCTTCGAGTCAAGCAGTTGGATACAGAAAGAGACTTGCGCACGTTAATGAAATATAAAAAGTACATATTTTGCAATATAATTATTATCACTTTACCTAAACGATATAAATAATACAGAAAGTATGTAATGTAATATCACCACTAATTTTTACTCAAAAACCACAATTGTAGATCAAAAACTTCAGAATTCTTTTACCTTCTATGGCATATCCTGAGGCAGACCCACTATAGTGATGAGGGGAAATTCTCCCCTAAGAAATAAAGAAAAGTTTACATAACTAATAATTTTAACTGAGACTAAACATGCTAAAATATGGAACCTAAGGAACCTAAAGACTTCTAATATCACAGAATTGAGAATTTTATGACACCTGTGTCATAAATAAGAAATTTTATTTATATATATGATACTCTACAATATTATCTTTAAATAATTCTAACATAAACATTGAAATCAATTTTGCCAAATAAAGGAAGTTGAGAGACGAAAACTCTAGGCCTTTTGTCAAGGATCAATGCCGCTATGGGCCAATGCTCCAAGGATCCGCCACTTCTCTCTCGTGATGTTAATTTCTTGTCAGTACCTTTGTTCATAATTCAACTAAACCTAAATTTATAATAAAAGAAAGGGATTGGGGTTCTGAAACTCAAGAAAGTACACAGATTATACTTCTCCTCCATATTCGTTTTACTTAAGATACAAAAATAAATTATATTTTGTAACATCCTATTAACCTTCGGACCGGAAGAGGTAGCTCATGGCATCAACGGATATCACTGTAGTGCCTGTGACCGGGAGGTTCTAGTGTTCCACTCCCCCACAGAGGTAGGATTTTCGACACTCGCTTGTCAGCTAGGTCGAGTTCAGTCGCTGCCTGGAGCGACTAGCGATTCTAGCGGCCAGCTATTCTGATCGGTATTTTTCTATGGTTTCTCCGATCAATACCAGGCGGATGCTGGAGCAGTACCCTAACCAACGGGTCACTCACCTAATCAATTCAATTTTTATTGATATTTTGCGTAGACGTAGAACATGCTTAGCAATGTCCAAAACCAACGTAAAATGATTATGTGATTGTTTTCAAAATCCTACTTCCAGGCATTCCCCTACAGAAAAAAAGAACACATCTGTGCAGTGGGCTACATAAAGGAGAAGATGCCCGAAAGACCTCGAACCGTTCCGCTCCACTTGATCAGTTGCGACGGGCTGCATGCTTACTGCAGACATATACCCCTCTTCCTCTCTGCGCCCCGCAAGCCTCCCACCCAAAAGCCTCACACCCCTTCTACAAACTACAAGGAATGTACCCCGCCTTCTGGAACAATGACTCCATATTAATCATGTTTTTGGTCCAATTTTTTTATCCTTTGAGCAAATGCCATGTTTTGTCTCTGGACAAAAATGTACCTTCATTCTCCCTGCACGTTTTTCTGAAATTAGTGGGAAATATAGCTAATAAAATTACCATTTCCCATGTTTTCGTAGCAATAATTCTATTCCTATACGTAGGGTTGGATAAGGGATAAAAACCAAAACGTGCAGCTCATTTGGCTTTGTAAATAATTTTTATTACATTGGAGCGAATATTTTCGTATTAATTCTTGCAAAAGATGCGTGTTACTACCTGTTTTCATTATTCAACTTAATAAGAATTAGAGAAGAGATCCTTGAGCTCAAAAAAACATGTCCAGAGTGCAATTTTGCCCATAGTATGTTACACACTGTCTGTAACCATTTTTGACCAATAAAAGATTTGAAGAACAATCCCAGACAATAACAAAGCACAGCACCGATTCGCATCGTTCTCTCAGCTAAATAAACCTTTTTGTTTTCAATAGTGTCCAATCTATGAATAATATTTACTTGCACTATCTTTCAATGGTCTTAAATAAACAATTCAGACATTCAATTATCACGCATTGCCCGTGACTTTATTCTACCTGAGCGTTCTATTTTTATAATGGCTTCCTTAGTTTGGAATATTTTCTCCTTCCTTTCCTGTTGTTTTTCGTAATGCATATGACTAATGAACGAATTTCTGCTTTTAGTTTGAAAATAAAAATGCGTAAGATTTTTCACAACCCGGAAACTGATGATGCGGGCTGCACACTCCCGTCCCAAGGAACGCAGTTTCTCACAATGCTTGTTGGCTCATTCCCATGGATAATTCTCGTGTGCAATTTGGACGAGGTAAGTTTGGAATGATCTCCCTTCAATGCTTCTCAAAGCATCTTCTCCAAGTATAAGAAGTAATTATGTATTGGAATTAATAAAGTGCTTCTAGATCTCTTTGATCTGCATATTAAATTTCCATATTTTGATTTTAAGATTTTAATTTTTAAGTGTTATTCCTCGCATCATTAGAAATTACATAATTGTAAGGAATAAACCGTGTTTTTTAAAGTGAACAGAACAAGGCTTGGAATGATAGAAGCTTATTGTGTCAAAATATGGGATAAATATAATCGAGTCTAAGATTGAAATACTGTTTAGGGATTAGAATTGACGCCCGATTGACAACTATGATTGGCATATACACTCGATTGCAGACACTGCAGACGAATTTTGACCATGTTAAGGACTCGTGGATTAACATAGGGTAATACAAAGATTAACATAGACATCTCTCTTCTATAAATTATTCTGTAAATTAAATCGTGAATTTCTCCTTAAACGAAGAGCTTGCGCCAAAATTTCCCATTCTTTGACTTTCATGGGAATGAAAAGATTATTTCTTGAATGTTTTTATCAGAAAATGGAATTACAATATTATGGAATAAATTATAATCACGGTTTATTTGCATCTATGCGTATTGTTTGATTAAAAGAAAGTACCACAATGACATTTTTCTCAATTTTGAAACTACACTAACAAAATAAGTTCCACCAAGAAGAAAGTGTCGAAATAAGATAAATGTTTAGTCAGAGGTGTGGGGTACTAGTGACAATAAAAGCCAAAAAGTTGACTGTGCAGTGAACATCATTTATTGAACAACATACCAACAAACTGTCTATCAGTACGGAGTGTTACCATCTCTGTTGCCTTAAAAGTACGTCTTGTGTCTCACCATGAACTGAACACTAAAATATATTATATAAAAAGGAGAAGTGATACCTCAGTCACTTTTTAAGCATTGGAACGAATGTTCCAAATTTCACATAAATATTTTTAACCTGCTAAGAATCAATATAGCGGGTGTTGCCATTGAAAATCTTACCCCCAGATATTTTGTTAAAAAGCATTGTTTTAAATACAATCCGCACTACATGTATGTGTTAAGGGATTGCGTTGTAGGTAGGGGCTGATTTGTAGTGTTTGGGCGCGGAGAGACGAAGCGCGGTGAGACGGAGGGCAGTGCAACGTGGGGAGGGGCAAGGCGCGGCAGGGAGAAGTAGGGTGTAGTATGGTGTGGCGTCGCGGGTTAAAATGACTTTCATTATAAAAATAACTCTAAAATATACACTGAAGAGCCAACAAACGGGTACACCTTCCTAACATCGTGTAGGGACCGACTCGACTAATGTCTGAAGTAGTGCTGTAGGTAATTGGCACCATGAATCCTGCAGGGCTGTCCATAAGCTCGTAAGAGTACGAGGGGGTGGAGATCTCTTCTCAATAGCACGTTGCCAGGCATTTCAGATACATTCAATAATGTTCATGTCTGGTGATTCTGAAGTGTTTAAATTCAGAAGAGTGTTCCTAGAGCCACTCTATAGCAATTCTGGACGTGTGGACTGTTGCATTGTTGTGCTGGAATTGTCCAAGTCCGTCGGGATGCACCATGGACATGAATAGGTGCAGGTGATCAGACAGGATGCTTACGTGTCACCTTTAAGAGTCGTATCTAGGCGTATCAGGGCTCCCATATCACTCCAATCACACGCCCTATACTATCACAGAGCCTCCAGCAGCTTGAACAATCACCTGTTAACATGCAGGATACATGGATTCATGAGGTTGTCGCTATACTCGCACACGTCCATCCGCCCGAAACAATGTGAAACGAGACTCACCATACCAAGCAACGTTTTTCCATTCATCAACAGTCCAATGACGGAATTGACGGCTCTAGGCGAGACCTAAAGCTTTGTGTCGTGCAGTCTTCAAGGGTACACGAGTCTTCGGCTCCGAAACCCCATCGATAATGTCTCGTTGAATGGTTCGCACCCGGACATTTTTGTTGATGGCCCACCATCGAAATCTGCAGCAATTTCCGAAAGGGTTGCAGTTCTGTTACGCGTCATTATTCTCCTCAGTCGTCGTCGGTCCCGTTCTTGCACGATCATTTTGCGGCCGCAGCGATGTCGGAGGTTTGTTGTTTTTCCGGATTCCCAATATTCATGGTTCACTCGTGACATAGCTGTAAGGAAAAATCCAAATTTCATCGCGACCTCGGAGATGATATGCCCTATCTCTCTTGCGCCGACTATAACATCACGTTGAAACTCACTTAAATCGTGATAACCTGCCATTGTAACAGCAGTAACCGGTCAAACAACTGTGCTAGACTCTGGTTTTCTTATATAGTCGTTGCCGCACGGAGCGCCATATTCTGATTGGTTCCAGATACGTCGCACAGATGCCACCCTTATCAGATCATATCCCATGGCAGCTCAGCTTTGCGCGTCGAAGCAGAACATATAACGAGAAAGACCCTCCATAACAAACAATCGGAATGAAAAAGGGAAGAAAGCCGGGTCTGTAGGCCATCTTGAGGAATGACACCCGGAACTCAGTTCAGGAACTTCTGTTGAGGAATCGGAAAAGCCAGAATACGTTGCCTATAGTGACGAAATAAATAATATGTGGATACTGTTTTTTTTCGGCCGTCGCAACCGTAGTTCTGCAAGGCGCTCTGGAAAGTAGTTTCTCAAATATTCAGTCCCGAAATGAACAGTGTAAGAACAAAATAAATCTGTCAGTAAATGTGAACAAATAAACGTAAGAAATCGTAGTGTTTTATGAAGAAAGACCGCAAAAATAATTATGAAATTATATACTTTGATAAGCACTTCAGTTTAAAAAAGATGCTTCGAGAATCGAAAACGCGCCATTTTGTATTGCCGCTTATGAGCGATCTTAAAGGCCAGAAAGATTTATAGAACTAGTACGAATATTTGTGGATGGTAGTTGGAAAGTGTAATATTCTACATTTATCTCAGAAAGCTATAACAAATTTTAAAATATGTATTCCAGTTATGATTTTTACTATGATTAATGTATTCTATTTTACACAGTAATATTACGATTTAGTTTAGAATTGGCTCTCATAATCGATAATTATTTTTGCAAAACGGCACCTTTTTAACAATTACTATAATGTCAATGTTGTGGTAGTGTGCAATATTTATGTTATAGTTATTAAAATCTCTATTTTGTTTACAAGCAAAAAAGTTGTTCATCAAATTGTTGGCGAGAGAAGAGGAGCTTGCCTAGTTCCCGGTCCCATAAAACAAGTGAAGGTCCACGATCACAGGGTTTTCATTCAGTGGTACCAATGTAATACAGTATTTACAACGTAAAAAACAATACTTCTTAAGAATTTCACGGGTCAGAAATATAAGTTGGAATATCTACACTATACATTTTTATTCAATTTCATTAAAATGCTTTTCTTTTTTTGAGAATTTGAAGGAAATGTAAATTATGTAACATTTTTAGGGAAATTGAGATGTAAAAATATGTTGCTAACAGATAAAATGGAAAAATTGCTAACACGAGAATTTACAAAGTTTATTAGTAAATTAAATTAGAAATTGATTACATTTTACGCAAATACTAAAACTTGTGAAAGGAAAACTAGGCAGAGAGATAATTTGTTCGTTGACATTCTAGACACTGATGTCCTAGCAGTGTTTTCAATCTTCAGATAGATTCTTCTCCGGAGGAAAATGTCAATTCTGTACTGATATTTCATTTCAACATCAATGGTATTGGAGATGCCACTTCCTAGTTTTCGACTAGCTGGGAAATCTCTTCATGAAATCGAATCCTATTTCATACACTGTATTGAATTCAAGACCAAAAACGTCTCGTGCAATTGGAGTAGCAGAGTCAAGTTATTAGCGGAATGGTCACGGAAAAATTCAGGGAAGTATTTCATAACGGAATCGCTATAGAGTGAACATTATCTATCAATTTCCTGTGACAAGAAATTCATTTGTGATTTATTTTGAAGGTTTTGGACTGAGAAGTACAGAATAAAGTGCTTATATTTTACTCGCTCTCTGTAAAGAAGAGCACATTTGTTGAAGAAATAATGGTAATAACAATAACGATAATAATAATAACAGTAATAATAATAATAATAATAATAATAATAATAACGATAATAATAATAATATGAAGAAAAAGAAGAAGAAGAAGAAGAAGAAGAAGAAGAAGAACGGGGAAAGCACTGCACGGAGGGTACTCTCATGAGCTGAGCAAATCAGAAGTCGACATCTCTGCGTCGCACGCATGGTTCCAGCAAGGGGATCTCTTTCCGAAAAGAGAAGCCTTTCTTGATAGCTATTCAGGACCAAGTGATGCCAACTTTGAACTACAGGAAACGTATTCTGATAGGTTCGACCATCCATTCCAACACATCTAGAAGATGTGAGGCCGTAAGCGAAACTGTCCAACACGTGACAAGTGGATGTAGCAGCCACGCACAGTTGAATATATGATTAAGTGGCGAAGCAGCATGATGAGATGGCGAAGCAGGTTCACCAATTATTGGCAATGAAAACGGGCTTACTCGCCACTACCTCGCCCTTTTATAAATATGTTTCTCATAACGAGCTTGAAAGTAGTGAGCCCACTTTACTGGGATCGCTCGTTTATCACTGACAGACAAATGGGTGGCAATAGACCCGATTTAACATACATCGATAGAAACCATCAGCAGGCTTACCTTATTGACGTATCAATAACCAACACCCACAATATATCGTCAAAACATCAAGAAAAGATCCAAAAATATACCGATCTTACCCATGAAGTCGCAACTCAGTGGAACTTCAGCAAAGTGCCAATTGTGCCAATAATATCAGCTACAGGAGTGATCCCGAAAATGACACTTCGAGCACTAGAGTGTCTTCACTTATGTGCCAGGAGTATATAAATATGCAGAAGACAGTTATCTTGAATACATGCCGTGTTGTTAGAAGCCACCTGAATCTTCAATAAAGCAACCGCACACCTGGTCATCATACCTGTGAGTGGTTGTCCTACCAATCTGTAAAGACTGTGAGAATAAATATAAATAATATAATAATAATAATAATAATAATAATAATAATAATAATAAAATAACGTTCATAAACGAAAATGGCAAAAGTACTTTTTTAAACAGGAAACGTTCATTTTTCAGCAATTGATTGTAGCAAAATTAAAAAAGATAATTGAAAAAGGGAATTAGAAATGACAAATAATCACTGAACTAGAATACAAAATATTTCTCAGCGCGATATGGATTCCTTGATAAAAAACAAGGTCTACAACAGCATATTTTTTCTCACATGATTTATAAATTTGCAATTTTCGGAAACAGCGGGTTCAACAAATTGAGACCCACGCCATTATTTTAAGCGTTCTACCTTCTATCCGTGGAAAAAAAACTGAAGAAAAAATCTGGAGCGATTGTTGAGAAAATAAATTTTATAAATTGCATAAATTTTATACACAAATTCCAAGAGATCTGCTTGTTTTATCAAAAATTTGTGCATGATTTTTTCTAAAGAGCTGACTTTTTAAAACAGACTTCCTTTAAAGCAAAAATTTCAATTTCAGTTTTGTAGTATTGAAATGCAAACCTTTTGCAATTTTCGAAAATACGGAGAGTTCGCGGAAAATGGGACTAGCAGCATTTTTGTCCCTTGATACATAAGTGAAGAAAATTTTTTTTTAAAGTTGAGCGGTTTGAGAAAAAAATTGTTTAAAAAATTAAAAATTGCGTAAATTTCTCGCCTAATTACACCATAACTACTCAATTTTCGAAAAATTGAATGTGACCTTATTTCAAGATGTTTTTAAAGAACAGAATTCATTAAGGAAAAAATATCTATCTTCAATATTGTAGTAGTAAGAAGTTGCCCCCCATTTTTTTTTTTTTGGAATTTTCGAAAAATCAAAGATTTTAACGAACATGAGACCTGCACTCTTCTATTCAACGTCCTTTATTCTATCCGAGTAAAAACATTAAATCCAAAAATTTGGAGCGATTTTTGAGAAAATTTTAAAAATGTTGAGACGTTATGTAAAGTACCCTTAAAAATTAAAATACCCGTTTCAAACTCCCAGAGACTCATGTTCATTCAGGTTGGTAGAAGAGTATCAATATTGGAGAAAATCGGCTAAACGGTTTTGGCGCTAGCGTTGACCACAGACAGAGGTTTTGCCATCAATCTATTTTTCGGAATAAATGATTCTCTAACCATGGATTTCGGCATCATCACGCATTAGAGGAAGTACTTTACTACATATAGGAACAGGATCTATCCTTTGTTTTCGTTCCTAGGACTTGACAATAAGTGTTTTTCTGTCAAACTTTCGCCGTTTTCTGGTGCATGATTACACTGCATTCTCTTCTTATATTCTTAGGGGCGAGAAAGTAATAAATGTCACTGTGTCTTCTTAGAAACCTTAAGGTTGAGACCGTTGATCTGAATGCCGAAATATATTTATAATGAATAACGTAAATCAAAATACGTGCAGGGAAGTTTTTTTATTATCTTTACTTCAACGATTTTCCCTAATTTTAATTAATTATTGTCTCATGAATCATCAATTAAATGTCAGACAATAAACCAGAAAGTTCAGTATAATCTGAATGAAGAAATATAAACATAAAATAGGTTTATGAAGTGCTGTCGATCCGGGTAATCGAGATCTCTAAGGCAGTAGTGCCGTGACGATCTCGGACCGAAGGATCGTGGGTTCGAATTCCGCCTTGGGCAGGGTTGTTTGTGTTGTCTACGTGTAATGTGCTTGTTTGTCCCCTGTGGTTGGCGTCAGGAAGGACAATTTGCCGTAAAACCATCGCAAAATCAGCACAAAAATTGAGTGTGTGGAAAATTAATAAAAACGAGCCCGCCCCCTTTAGGGCCGATCCCGCATAAACGGGAAAAGGCAAGGACGAAAAATAATGATTTGCTACGTGAATATTGTTTAGTTAACGTGGACAGAAAAGTGTTACTGTATACCCTATCTCAGAATAAATGATATATTTTTTGTGTATATGGAGGGGTTGAACCTGGGAAATTTCTTATGACGGAGTTACACGTCTTATATTTGCCCTGGATAGTTAGGCAACCCCGTACGCACAGGTTCCTTGGTTCGTGACGTCTCCTTCAAAGTCTCCGAACGTGTCCAGCCTCACATCTAAGCATAAGGAGTTGCCTTCAATCAGGGACAAATGCCACTATTATAAAGGATATAGCCAAATAAGGTGGTGAAAAGTGCTCCCCAAACCAAATCGATAATCGCGATGCTTATATGAAAGAAAATACAAAATGACGTAAGTACACAAAAAAATCAGTCTCCTAGGGCAATATATTGCAGAGATACTACGAGAAACGTGTTTTGCATGTTTTGTTTTTCTCAGCATGTATTGCGTCTATCATTCTGAAAAAATGCAGAGACAGAGAAACTTAGTTCCATTTGAAGGTATTTTTGTCAACGAATTTTCACGACACGTGCATGTCGAAAAAAAAATTGAAAAGGATTTTCGACGTGATAACGGAGTATTGTCTCAAATTTTCCCCCTAAAATGGATCTTCTAACTTTCTATACCAAATGTTTTTCAGATTTTTGAACAATGTGGACGGTAGTGAAAATATTGAAACCGATTTTTTTCAGTTTAAACATTTGAAATTCGCACCAAAATGTGTTTGGAAAAATTTGTTTCACCAATGATTAAACAGTTTATATTAAAATTATTGAAAGGTTTTGCTTACCAGGATGATTTGGAACTTTTTGCTGCCAAATGTTTGTTTTATGTGGAAAGTATTTATATTATCAAAATAAAATTATCAAACACCTTTTGTTTTTATATTTATATATTGTTTCTAATATAAACCAAATTACTCGGTTTTAGGTATATTAACTATTTATGTTTATAATATAAATAAAATTACTTAGTTGTAGATTTATTAATCATTGACATTTAGACAATCATAGACAATTAATCATTGACACTTTCTTCAATAACTGGGATCACACATTTGTTTATAAACAGTCTACTCAAAATTTCTGTTTTTTTCAACATTTCTATTTAAAAATATCTGTTTAACAATTTTCGCCGAGTAACTAGCGTGTGGCAAATGTGTGTTTAAATGATCGCAGCTATGTGGGAGCAGCATCCGAGGGTGCCACTTCCGTTCGCACGTTGACAATATCGTATCCCACCCGATATTCCCATGGTGGAAAGAGATGGGTGGGCTCCTTCCGTGCGCCGATTTTTGCTGGTTCTGCACAGCACCAGTTTCCGTCACAAACCATGTGACCATTTCGTTTGAAAAGCGAGATCAGACGTCGGCTGTCATGTTTCATGGAGTGCAAGAAGTGTTCCCGACAGTGGCGGATTTTCGACATCACTAGGTCAAATTCAGCCGCTGTCGGGAGGAGAATTCTAGCTGCCAGCTACTACGTACATTTTCGTTGTTTCTCCAATCAATTTCTTCAAGAATGATGTAACAAGTATCGAACCGCGTGCGATCTTTTCTTCCTTTTCAATGTCCTTTACTCTTACAGACACACGAACACAGATATGCATGCACTACTACAGTTGCGACACATGGAGCTCAGAGCTAGTACCGCCTGGAGTGGTGATCGGCTGCAGGAGATACAGGGAGGGAAAATCCCAGCAAGCCGACGTGTAGATCGGAGCCGGATCATACTATCCAGAAATAAATCATTCACTACAAGAAAGAGACTAATAACGATAGTAGTTGAAGTGCACGAAAACATCAATCAATCAATCGACCTCTCTACAGCTGTTTTTAGCATTATTTCTGAGACTAGTGTACCCGTGCGATTGCCATAGGGTGACATTTACTTGAGACATTGTACATCTGATCAGCATGCAAACAAGTTACACCAGCTCGTATGAAATACTAACAGCGTAATATTCTTACACATTCTTGTTTGGAAGGTGAAACATACTATCACTAACTATAAAAACACACAACTTACTAAAACACACAAACTGTACCGGAAACTAAGCATTTATTAGCAAGTTGGCCCAAACTTTTACAGTTCACATATTTTTCCAGATTTATGAAATGATCCCTCACTCTCCACTCCAAATTTTCTTTCATCTTTTGCATATTTCAAACTCCATTTTAATCCCCAAATTTTCAATCCCTTCAAACCCCATCTCAAAACTGCTGTGATGGCCTCTTGTTTTGCTCCTGGACATAAATGAATCTTCATGATCTGCGCACGTTTTCTTGAGTCCTGTGCGATATTAGTGGGGAATATAGTTATTTCATCCATAGTACCATAAATTATAATTGTTCCCGCGGTAGTGCGTCAATACCTTTACGAAGGGGGAAAAAACCAAACTCTGTTGCTTAATTGTTCGTACGAATAGTTTTTATTACTATGGAGGGAATATTTTTTGTTATCAAGAAATGGCAATAGCGCTCGATGTTAACAATATTTCTATTGTGACTTAGTTCAATAAAGGAGTGGGGGTAGAAAACTGTTAATTTAATAATAGATACATAATTACTTTTTTCCTGAATAGAGTAAAGTACGCTTATAGAATTGATGGAGGCCTAATTTTCTTCACCATTTCTAAGCATCATTTGGTCTATGCGAAGAAAATTTAAAAAATAGAACCATTTGGAAGTTTTTAAAAATAAATTATCTTTATTATCATTTTTATTAATTATTATTTCATCCTTGCCTTTTCCCATTTCTACGGGGTCGGCTAATGGGAGCGAGATTATTTTTAAAAATTACATTTATACAAAGCAAAAATTACGCGAAAACTATTTTCCGCAAATTCTATGAACTTATTGAAATATTTGTCTTTGAAGGACAGATTTTATTAAGAAAAATCTTTATCTTCGATCTTGTAATTGTGTAAAGACCCCGGGATTTTTTTGTTGTTGAACTTTTGCTATTTTCGAAAATTTATATATTTCAACCAACATTAGATCTGCGCATTTTTTAAAGTCTCCTTTAGACTATCGGAGGGAAAAATAAACAAAAATATAGAGCCATTTTTGAGAAAAGTTTGAAAGTGTGTTCGAAACTTCGTGAAAAGAAACACCAGAACCAAAATATCTGCTTCAAATTCGCAGGCCATTGAGTTGGGACAGATTGAATGGGAAATATCGATTTTGGAGTATCGTTTCAATGTTTTATATCCTATTATTGACTACTGGTGGGCGGACAGACGGACAGACGGACCGACGAACAGGACGGAAGGACGGATGCTTTGCCTTCAACCAATTTTTCGGTATCAAAGACTCATAAAACGCAAATTCTGACTACTCAACGTGTTACGGGAAGTAAATTACTTCATATAGGAACAAGCTACACTTTTTTAAAAATCAATCATACCATAATTCGTGTGTTTCTGTGAAAAAATCGCCGCTCTACCCACAGCCTTCTAACCCTTTGTCAATACTACGTAAGTAGTATGCAAGAATATAAAAAGATACGAAAGAGAGTGTTTTTTTGTACAGAAAGTACGTTGCTAGTAAGAATTGATTGATTGATTGATTTTTCCGCGTTTCCGGATGCGTCAACTGCTTTGGTCATTAGTCCCTTTAGTGTAGTGCATGTTTTTCTCGGGAGATGGCGGTGATCTTTCCCCGCTGGATGGCGAAATCCGGTGCCGACCTACCGTCGGCTAGTGAGGTTTCCCCCTAACCAGGACTCTCCCACCAACGGGGCACCGCCCCAGCCGGGACAAGCTCTAAGCTCCCGACAGGCCTACCGGAATATGTGGTAGTGTAGTGCATGTTAGTGTGTGTGTGTGTAAGGGGAGAGGAGAGTACAAGGAAGAGGAAGGACGAATCGCGCGCGGTCCGTGGCCCGTTTGTTAGGGTACTGCACCGGCATTCGCCTGGTGTTGATCGAAGAAACCACGGAAAACTACCGATCAGAGCAGCCGGCCGCTAGAATTCTCCTCCAGACAGCGATCGAATTCGACCTAGCTGAAAAGCTAGTGTCGAAAATCCTGCCGCCGTCAAGACTCGAACCTAGGATCTCCCAGTCAGAGTTGCAAGTAAGAAAGCAAGACATATTAACCGGATTTAAATGCCCGTATTTCCAACCATTCAACAGTCTGATATGGAACCCGCGACCGCGAGAGGTGGCTCAGGGCTGGTGGTAGATACATGGTTAGGGAAAACCCCGCATGCTGACGTAGGTCGGCGCTGGATCTCACCATCCAGCGGGGAATGACCAACGCCACCTCCCAAAGAAATGCACCACACTTACGAGACTGATGACTTTATCCGTTGTCCTGCCAGGAATCATTAACAATCAATCAATTAATGAAACGTTCCAAGACCCTAATTTCAGTAGGAATTAGGGCTTTTCTATTGTATATCTCGCCAATATTGTGATTTGAAGATAGGAGAAAACTATTATCTTTGTTTAAATATGACAATTTTTGTTATTAATGATGTGCAATTATTTTCAGATGAATTTCTGCCCGAATAAACCTATGTACTTGAAAACTGGCCAATTAGCCATACTGGGTGGAGTTGGACACGTGGTTGCGGCTTACTTCATAAGCCGGTACATCCATGGATTGCAGCACAGAGGTGCATTTTACATCAATCTCGTTGGTTATCTTGGTTCTCAATATGCTTTGGTGGCATCTCTATCAACAAAAGCTTGCATTGAACCTAATTTCATTTTGATTCCACTAATTTTGATGTCTCTAACAGTAGTAATTTGCGCATGTTTAGTAACACGAGGAAAACAAGAGGAAGCTAATGTCAGAGGTTCAGATCCATTTTTTCTTTGAAATTAAAGTCACTGATCTTTTTGTTTAAGTTCCACAATCGATGCTTCTTGAGTAATTTTTAGCTACTGTGTTATTTATTTCTCTGTACTATCTTTTTGTTAATTTTGATACGAAGTAACTGTCCTGTTACTGATTGTCTTTACTTTAAAATTAAAGCAGTTTCATATGAATGTTTGAAGTTGTTGCAAAGAAGTCGAGGTTTCACCTACTTATTTCATAAAGTTCTCTAATTTTATGTTATTGCATTTACAGAATCTGATCTAGACCATAAAGTGCCTTCAGGTTGAAATACAAATATTAGTTTTGTTAGTTTCTTCCAATATCCACATTCTAAATAATAATAAATTGTAAGTTTTTAGTTAGTTATTTGTATGTAAATAAAGATTAAGCGTGTTTCTCTTGCAAACATGTTATGCTTATTGTATTTTCAATAAACACTGTTTAATTAAAGTATGTAAATAAATTGTAACACAAAAGTTTGTCTACCCAATCAACCTTTTAGTTGTTTTTTTTTTTTACTTGTTGCGTCTACAACTTGACGCAACGCGTCTCCAAACCCCTCAAGGAGCGTTGAGCGCTTTGCGCTGGGGAGTAATTCTCCATTAATATGTGCTATTGCGGAGTAATCCTCCATTACAAATATATCATGTCACGTCAGTTGTCAAGAGGACCACCAGGTAGCATCTCCGCGTACGCGCCTCCTGCTACGCGCTCCTGCGTCACTACCCGGCGGCCAGAATTGGGAAGGAATAAGGATAAGGGTGGGGTTTAGGACACTTCACAGGGGTTGGACTAGCCCTTGTGAAGCGGCGAAACTCGTTCTGTTGGAAGACATTTCACATGAGATTCGACGGGAATCGAACCCGGACGTCAGTGGTGAAAGGCTAGTGACTTCGCTATGTGCCACGAGCGGGCTTTACTTTTAGTTAAGGACAGAAGACAGTTTTCCCGCAGGTTTTCAGCCCAGCGTGGCGACACGAATGGGTTGCTTCTCGCCTGACCCCCAGAGGCGAATGACACCTCGTATCTCTCGCTTACTAAGGTTGGCAAGCAGAGGCGATTCCCACGCATTGAACACCCGGCCTACGCAATCGCTAGGAAGGTGTTAACAGAAGAGGGCCTCCAGGCGCTGTATGAGCGATCGTGGGCCGCAATAACACTTCGCGCAATTACAGTATTCCGAAACAAAATAAGAGGGCGTGGATCGCTTACATTCATCTTGAGGCGCCACTCTAACACAGACGAAATCTAGAAGTCAAAAGAATGAGAAAAGGAGGCGGCTTCAGCCATTGCTCATGATATCCGATTGACTTTCCTCAGGTTTGAAAAATTTGTATTAAGCTAGCGTCTTTTTTCCGCGGGAAAACAAGAAAAACATTACAATATACACAGTCGAACTAGGATAAGCGAGAGTTCAGGGGACCGCAATACCTTTCTCGCTAATGGAGGTTTCTCACTAAACCAAGTTTTTCGCCTACATAGGTACAGTGTGGTGGTTCTTATTTATAAGGTTTAAAAAATAATGCAAATATGTATGTATTGTATAGTTATTATGCATTAGAATTTCATATAGATGCTTACAAAAAGAAAACAGTTAACTTACACTAATATTTATTAAAAATATCCGTTAACTTCTTC
The DNA here is from genome assembly GCA_011170035.1 of Teleogryllus occipitalis. Classification (NCBI taxonomy): domain Eukaryota; kingdom Metazoa; phylum Arthropoda; class Insecta; order Orthoptera; family Gryllidae; genus Teleogryllus; species Teleogryllus occipitalis. The sequence continues at coordinate 69,099 of BLKR01009496.1, forward strand.
TGCGTTTCTGTTTTTGCATTTTGTATGCGTTTTTTGAGTTCATAAATCTTATTAAATTTTCTTTTATCAACAACTCACTGAGTATTAAAAAAACTGGTGGAGATTTTCCAGTGCATTTAAAGCTTCTTACTTTGGAATATTCTTTAGTTCTGTATCCAAAATTTCTGATCTGTCGGCTTCATCTTCATTGTCATTTCCGTTACTACAAGTGCTCATGCACTTCTTAATGATATTGTCGTCGATATGTTCTCCGGCGGTGGCCATGTCGTTGTCAATCTGTATGAAGTCTTCGACGGTTGGCGTTAACATACTGGTTTCGTGAAACACAAGTTTGTTCCATTCCTGATTGCTAGTTCCAACTTCAACCACATTTTCCTCTGGAAGAGGGTCATTTTTATCTGCACTGGTCCCAAACCCAACTTTCTTGAATCAGTTTTTGATAGTAACGTCACTTACTGTGTACCTTCGCAAATTTCATGGTTAGAAGTACTTTAATCTCAGGACATCGTTTTTTTTTCAGGCACGTAAGGCACTTCTCTGCGATAAAGGCGTTTGAATTATACCTTGATCTAATGGTAAATGTTTCTATATCATTACGCTTATCAAAATCCTCTTACCAGTCATTTCTAACTGAAAAGTTCTGAATTCCCTGTATTGTAGCAAAGTATTCAGATTTTTCTTTCGACAATAGGTCGGAACACGCATATTTGGCCATTCGAAGAGAATGCGATACAAACACAATGTTAATTTCTCAAACTTTAAGAACAAGAAAACAGCTGTTAGTAATACGAAATTTAAGAATGGGTCATAAATAGCAGATGTTAAATACGTTCGACTGTCACTTATGGAGATACAGACAAGTAAGAGTCTCAGATACAAAGGTTCACGAAAGAAAAACGACTTTCTCTTATAGAGGTTTCTGTGCCTCACATATAAAGGTTTTAGAGGGTTAAAATTATGAGACCTGGTAATCTCACTTGAAGAGTTTTCTCGCTTAACCAGTTGTCACTCACGCAGATTTGACTGTATTTGTCTTTTGAAAAATTTATTTCTATGTTGAATTTACACTCAGACTGACGGCATGTGCTAAACTCATATTTTTGTTTATGGTAAGTTATGGAGTTAATACTTCATCATAACTTTCTGAACTATTAGTGATTGTTTTGCCTTTCAACGCTTATCGGAAGTATAAAAAAATCCAAACCGTCACCATGCATAATGGCTGAGTTGAGACCCCGGTGTTTTCTTGCCACGAGGCTTGCACATAGTCACGTTGATATCTTGTTTTAGAATACATCGATGTAGAGGACAGTTGTACATTCGGAAGAACTTCCCCAATTTGAAATAGTTCTTGATGCGATGATTCAAAAAACGGAAAATATTTAAACACATACTAACGAATTGATAGTAATATAGAGTCTACATGGTGTCCGAAAGCTCCCTTTACAAAACAATCAACCTCAGATTCTCTGTTGCATTTCATGAAGAATAGCAGATACCGTTTTTCCACAAAAAAATGGTCGGAATTAAATGTCTCTGATATCCGAAGCAGGGAGCGGTTAGATTGTGTAGTGTCAGCCAGAACTCAGGCTCAGAAATAAATCTTCAAGCTTTCAAGCTGACAACAAAAGGTACAATTTCATTCAATTTAAAAACAATATTGCATCACTTTGGCACTTAAACTCTGCTTTCCTTAACAAGAAAGAACACAAACCATATCTAGTGTCAGTCCCTACGTTGTTGGCGGTGCGCTGGCTCTGATTTTAGGTTATTTCTTTGTTTGTTTTTCATTAAATTACTGACAAAAGCTGTTTGCAACAGTACGTTTACCCGAACAGACATAATCCTCGCTGAATTGTTATAAAGCCTGAGGAAGACTTCCACATGCAGATTCTGGTACCATCACGACAAATTCTGGAGCTCTTCTCATTTCCACAAATAGCGAAGTGAAAATGGGAAATGCTCATCGTTTATCGAGAAAGATTCAGATACACAGCTCCCTCCCTTCCTCATCCCGCAGAGCGCTAAACAGTGTTCCAAGTCTTTACGACACTGAACACAGAGTAATCCTCTTTTCAATATAGTCTATCATCGTGACCTTTGTCATGTCATTGCCATTTATCCCCACAAACCAACATGTCGATCGGCTTCGGATCAGACAATCCAACGGGCATGAACAGCACCACCTTCTTGGATATTAGTACAGCCTATGCCAATGGAACTAATGGACATCTGACGTGTGAGCAGCTGACGTGCCAGGAAACATCAATCACTCAATCAACCCGACCCGTGTTCACTATATTCACAGATGATTGATAGATTGATTTCTTGTTTCACGGCGCATCTACCGCTGCGAGCATTCTGTAAGTGTAATGCATTATTTTATCACGAAGGGTGGTTGTGTCCCCTCCCCGCTGGATGTTGAGATCGGCGCCGACCAACGCAGCTACTTGGGAGGTTTTCCCGAACCAGGTATCTCCCATCAGCTGTAAAACACCCAAGTCCGGACAAACGCTTACTTCCGTCTGCTCTCCCGACATTTGTGATAGTGTAGTGAATGTAAAAGTGTGTGTGAGCAAGGGAAATGAGAATAGGCCAAGGAAGATGAAGGGAAGATTGCTCATGGTCCGTGGCCCGTTTGTTAAGGTATTCCTCCGCCATTCGTCTGGTATAGATTGGAGAAACCACTGATCAGAACAACCGACCGCTTGAATTCTCCTCTAAACGGCGGCTGAATTCGATTTAGTTATCTAGCTAGTGTCGAAAATCCTGCTACTATTGAAACGCGAATCCTAGGACCTCCTTGTCACAGGCACTGCAGGGACATGAGTTGAAGCCCTGATCCACCTCAGCCGGAGTAAGTCGGTCGACTGTAATAATACAGTCGTTTTCCCAAAAGAACAAACACTTTCGTTTAATAACAACAATAATCAGAATTGCTGTGCTTCGTTTACAATAATATGATGTCATTAAGAATAATAATTACGACTTACTTTAATATTAAGTGGGAAATACTGTAATAAAAATGATAAATATTTACTTTTTCAAGAGAAATGTATATATTTCTAGAAGTATATTTCAAAGTATTTTCACTGTCTGATCTTTTCTATGAAAATGTTTTCTCTCTGATAAAGTTTTTAGTAATAAATAAGTAAATAAAACCTGTACGGTACAGCGTAGAAGTGTATACCTCAACGGATGTATACAATGTGACCTGTATCCCCTATTTGCATTGTTGACCATTCTTATATAAGTCCGCATAAGCTCTTGTGTAGTGTGTGTGTAGCGCAAGTCTTGCCTGCCAGACGGATGTCATGTTACGAAAGGTCAGTGTTAGATGGTCGAATCAGGCGCTCATGAAGTGCCAGAAGGTGGTCTGGACTCCGCTTCTAGCTCAATAAGCTTAGCAGGCGCTTCTCGCGTTACGAACGGTCAGGGTTAGATGGTGGGAGGAGGAGCTCAGGAAGAGGTAGAAGGTAAACCGACGGAGACAACAATATGCGTGGGTTTCCGTAACGTGGCTCGTGAGGGAACTGTCTTCACGATGCATATGGCACGATTTTTCGGTCTTTGTCGATCGTGCCGCCAGATGTCGCATGATCGCGACCTTATCAAACAGTGCTGCAGATCAAGCGACATCTAGCGACACGACCGAGAAAGACGCGAAAAGCCGTGCCATATGCATCGTGATGACAAGTCCCCCACACGCCACGTTACGAAAACCGAAGTATAGATCTAGTTCCCTCTCTGACCGTTGTGCGCAGGTACTGTATGAAGCTAAGTTATTGATTTTCTGGGAATGCCTTCAGAAAACCTCAAACAGATTCCACACGAACAAACATTACACTTCATTATCGCTTTTGGAAACGTTTTTAGTGTCCGAGATGTACATAAGCTACTGTAGTAACTGAATCATGAACCAGTTAGGCCAGCAGAGCTCTTTGCATTTTCAGAGCACACGAGTGAGGTCTTATTAGGGACGGGCAGCGCTAGGCAGCGGTGGGAATGAGCACCATCCTTGTACTGAAGACGTCACCAATACAACGCACGTGCACGCCACGAGCGCCAAATACAAACTACATTACACTTATAACAAATGCTGATCCTCTTCTTTTTCAAACTCATTGATAGCTGGGTGTAAATGGAATTTTTTCCAGAGGCCGTTCAAAACTTCAAAGTGGTCGTACAAATTGATGAGAAAAACGAAAACCGCTTCCGCCACACATTTTGAATTTATTCGAAGAATACTCTTGAAAAGATTCATTTTCCTGTTTATTTTATTTTGATTCCAAGATTTAACATTTCAATGTGTGGAAATCATAAATGAGGACTCTAAATTTAGAGCCATGTTCCTACCAGGGGCGGATTACTTTAATAATTTGTTTAATAGTAATTTTTATTTTCAATATTACTTTGACTTTAATGGCTATAATACTTCCTGATTTTAATGTTTTACAGATTACTATAATACATTTATAGTAGGGAATATTGGACCATTTTTAGAGGGATGATCCAAGGCGTTCTCCACGTCAATTCGTACACTGATTGATTTGATGTCTATCGTTGCTGGAGGTCCCAAGTGCAACAAACACAGTCTCTCAAAACGCAAAGATATGAGAAAGCTGTACCCCCTGAGCAAAAATACCTCCTCCTACACTCCATGTTTTTACTTCGGAAAAAGCAGCTTTGCCTTGATTAAATCGATTATTATTTTCCAACTGAGTAACTCCTGTCAATTGCAATTGTGTCATCATAATTTATCAATGCTATGAACCTCTACATTTTCTTTATTTTATGTACGTCATTGCAATACTCCATCCGAATGTAAGACAGCATCATGGACTCTAAAATTACCAAATCTTTTTAAACTCCACTTTGTTTCGAAATTTCTGTTCACGAGCTCTTACATTAAACATACTGACAACTTGCGTGAGTCTTGCCATAATGCAACGGTCTGAGGTGCCGGCGTTCCGACAGATTTATTGCCTCAGACTTGTGCTTCACACGTCTCAAGAGGGACGATTTACCATGTCCATGAAAATCGATCACCGATCGGCACGATGATGTAAAATGTTATCAGAATGAAAATTAAAGTTAGTTCCATCTCTACAGAGTTAAAAAGAACACGTTCCTAAGATGCTTATATTCACTTTGTTTATTTGTAATAAATAAGGTATTCGTACATTAATATTTTATTCATCTCTCCACCTATCCCAATTTTTTTCACTCAGGTTGCAAATATATCAAATAACAGCATATTACTTGAACTATTTTATGCTAAAAACCTTAACATATTGAATATTTTTTTAAATGGCAAGTAACGCGAATTATGACTGTGCTTTGCTCCACATGTGCCGCAATTGTGGATGAACTTTGTTTTATGTTATTTTCAACATACAAACTACAATTACGTACTTTTGGAATAATGTCTCCCGTTGGATTAACAAAATACTACACTATGTTTAAAAAAAAAGTCAATCCGTCAAACAAGTAATAATAGAATGATTAATAAAAAAGTATTATTTAATCAAAAACGATTCATTTGAAGAAGTGAATGAAGTGTATTTAAGGCTTATACTCAAATCATATTTCGACTTCAGATTGAAGTCGACACGCAGTTCCACATTTTGCGTCCACCCATTCACCTCTTACACGTTTCCTCGAGTTACGTAAGGTCAGGGAGATGTGGATCTCGCAGGCGCCCAGGAAGTGACAGGAGGCAGCCCGAGGCACAGAAGGACGACATATCCTCTCGGCCAGCTGAGCGCCGGCGATCAGCGCGGGCGAATCGATACCAACTGGCAGGTCGACGCGCGCGCTTTCGAGAGATGTACAGGCTGCACCGGGACTCTGACGACAAACTGCAGAAGATGGCATGCGAGAGGGAATGAAAACAAAATGGTCCCTAAATATTTAGGACTTCCAAGGAAAATCTTTCTCGAATGCAAAATTTGCAATTGGTTGATGATGGCATCATTTGACATAAAATCATAATTATTTTCAATCGAAAACTGTTCAAATTAAATTATTAAAACTAAAGTCAGAACATGTGAGTGCGACTCTACAAGGCTTTTCTTTTTCTTTGACGACAAAAAAGTTTAAAACTGTGTGTGATGTACTAGGAGAAGAAGAATTCTTTGCACGTTTTCATAATTCTGTGATCCCTATCCGAAGCCATACGCTAGTTGAATTTTGAATACAGAAAGAAATGAGCGTTTTTTTTTTGCAAGAAGTCTATTTTAAAGAGTCAATCAAATAGATAACGATAATTTGAATAACTATATTTCTCACTGAATTCTAGAAGACGTGCATAGATATTGAAGTTACATTTATGTACAGAAGCAAAACAAGGGACCATCTCAGCATTTGCTCAAAGGATGATGGAAATTCGACGGAAAACCTAATCGAGATGGGGGGTCATTGACCCAGAAACAGGTACACTACTTTTGAGGTAAAATAGAATACAAGCTTTTGTTTAAGATATATTTATAAGTCAATTGCATGCTATCGTGCTAGTGTCATCGGCGATCTTCGGTGATAAACTGTCTTAAAAGAAGTGGTAAAGAAGCTTGAAGTGAAAACCTAACTTTTTAAGCAATGAAATGGAATACGATAAAAAACGGGACTTCTGCCACTAAGTAAAGTCCAATAAAATTCAACTAATGGTGCTACAGAATGGCACAAACTTTCTCGTAGTAAAGTTTTCTCATTTCCTTCGTGGGGTATGGCTTCACGGTCTTGCCCCATTCTGTTGCCAGCTGCCATCTATCGTCACCCAAAGTACTTTTTTTGCCATTTTCTTCATTTTTCGATTTCCGAAATCTTACTTTAAAAATATTAACGAAGGTTAAAACACAACCTAAATGGCAATTTTCACTGAAAAATTTGAAGCCGTTTTTAAGAAATTGGCGTTTAAGAGTTACTGTAAAAGCTAAACTTGAAGCTCATTTACAGAAAATATGAGTTTTCAAAGAAACTTCATTTGTAGTCATCTAAAGCACTTTAACTCGAAAATGCAATAGTGTTTACAAATCCTTGGACCTGGGCGTATAAACGGCGTCAGAGATATTACAAAATGCATTTGTGTAATTTTTGAAAAAAACAAAAAACCATAAAGCAAAATGAACTTACCTCATTCTTAACAGTGCAATAAGCACTATTGGTATAAAAAGTTTGAAGAGAAATATTGGAGCGGTTTATAAGAAAATGGCGTTTGAACGTTTCTGAAAATGCGAAATTGAGAGCTCATTTTTACAGAAAACTATCGATTTCTCAAGAAACTTTATGGGACATAATTTAAAGAACATGTACTCATAAATACAATAATGTAAGCAAATCGCCGCTAATGTAAACACTAACGACGTTAGAGGCTATTAAACAATACTTTTTTCTAATTTTTGCAAATACAATAGAATACAGCAAAATGGCGAGTATGTCATCTCATAGTTTACCCTTTCCTTCACAAAAATTGGCCGGCAAAATTATATCTTCCCAAACGCGCCGACAAACTTGGACACCCCGCGCCCAGGGGGAGGGATGCCTTGACCAATCGCTAGAAGGTAGAACCACAGTGGTCTGCGATTGGTGCAACATCCCAAGGGGTAGAAAGGATGCTGTCTCAGAGGGAGGGGACTAGTTCGTATACGTACGACGCGGAAATATCGTCATATTTCCCTGCCGAAGGAGAGATTTGAGAGTTAATTTCAGGCACAATTTGCGAAGCCATCCCGGTCGTTCTAACGCATATTTCGAATTTGTTTATAATTTTGTGTTTTGAAAGATCACATTAGTAGAATGACACATCACAAAATACTACTTCATTTACACGAGTACAGAAATTTCTAAATGAACGTATTGTGGCGTCATACGGGTGTAATCAGTACACAGAAGAGAGTGGGTTGTAATAACAGCAGGTTTATTCACAATTTAGACCGTAGTAACAAAAAAACAATGCACTGTATACAATTAACTAACTAAATAGACCCCACTGCTAGGAGAGATATTTACAACGGCTACCACACCGCAACATACTACCAAATGTTTCGCCGTGCGTAGTACCGCCTGCCCTGAGACCGACTACATGTCTCACTAGTCACGACAATAACAGCCGGCTTCTTGCGCCGCGTGCATCTCTCACGGACGACCTACGCTGCTGCTGCCAGGAGAAGAAGAAGAAGGAGAAGAAGAAGGAGCTATTGTTCTCACGGCCCTTAAATAGCCCTCGCGACGCTGCCCGCCGCCTCCATTGCCTCCGCCCTAACGCCCGCACACCCCGTCGGAAAAGCCCCATGCGTCATTGCTTCTGCCTTTCTCTACGCATCCGGTGCCCACCTCGCTCCACGTGCCCACGCTGTTTTAGCGACACGACGCTACAGTATATAACTTTATGTTAATATTTTCAATTCAATTTATCATTCAATATTTCAGGATCATCTTTCTAAAACTGTTGATTCGATGCTATAACATACGAATGCGAGTACACGGGAAATCGGGTTACATTCTCTTTTCCCCTAGATTAGTAAGTGCTCGCAAACAGATTTTTGTTACAAAATTAAACATCGCTAGCGGACCTCCTAAGTATCAATGCGATTTTAAAAATATTTGTTCTTTTAAAATTCAGGAAAATTGCACAATTTTTAAATTCTAACGTTAACCAAGAGAAATTTACTAGGAAACCTCCATTGCAATGTGAAATATCATTGCGAATTATTGATACACATAAAAAGACTGGCCAAGGTTAAACTACGTTATTCGATAAATGACATATGTCATCCGCAATGAAATTTCATTGCTATATTGTATTTTTTCATTGTTAATTCATATTTTTAAACAATATTAATAATTATATTTAAATCATGTTTTAGATTGGCGAACATTTCAATGAAATTTCGTGAATTCCTAAATGGTTGAAAATAAATACTTCTAAAAGACAATTATTGTAGCATCTTAAAATATAACAAAGATACATACTTGGTAAAACGATTTGTTATTACTAAAATAAAACAATGAATCTTGTTAAAACAATTCACAGGGATTTAGCGTTTAAGATTACAGTTTAGTAAATATAAATGCCGTAGCATCCAGTGAAAATATTTAGAACGAACTTGGTGATCAAGTTGTATTATCTTCCCAACACAGACTACATTTCAGTTTCAATTCCACAAATATCGTCAGAGGTCGAAGATGGTTTGTTGGACGCTACTCTCCACTCTGTGAAACTCCCGAAACCTTGAATTTTGCACGACCATCTGTATTGGAAGGACGTAGCGGTTCATCAAAAGAAAAGGGGCTATTCAAGGTATCTAATGTCCAATCGTTGTAAAAGTTTAACCAATAAAACCTACCTCTATGGAAAATATCAAATAATCAATGTTAATGATCACCGCTTAACATTGTGTTTACTATTTTGATGTTTTTAATATCTCAATAACCTATAGAAAACGCATGTTTTTCCAGGTTATAACACAAATTTAATAAATATAAGCATTTATTCACGTTACTTGTAAAACACTGAAAAATCTGAGATGCTATTTGATATCTTCATAGGAGGTTTGAGATAAAATTAAAAGATGACCATAAGAGAAAATTAAAGTAATTGTGAATGATTGAAGTTGAATCATCAAATGAAAAATTATGTTTCTTGCTTCATATTCCACCTTGTTTAATACACCCACGCACGCCCGCGCCCGTTGACGTTCACGTACACGTACACGTACACGTACACGTACACATACACACACATATATATATATATACATATATATACACATATATATATATATATATATAGAATATAGAATATATATGTAGAATATATATATATATATATATATATATATATATATATATTATATATACATATATATAATACTTAAATAGCGAAATACAAAATACATGTATCTCTACAACTTGTATGCACAAGTAAATAAACTTAATACGGTCGCCAGCCACAGAAGTGGCACAAAAAAAGAGTTTTATATTAGTTATTTTTTCTAAATCCCAGAGCAAAGGTGTAGGAAACTTCAGGATAATAACGTGACACGTATACCTTAGGAAAAGGTTAAGAATAACACAAAAATCCCTAGGCGTCAGCCTTCATTTACAAAGAAACTAGAATTTTATCATTCTTAACAGGTTAGGGAGAATACGAGGCTATTTCAAAGGATGAGTACCTCATCATGAAGATAAACACTGTCCACAATTTTTTCAACGTTACAATATTTATTGATCAACATACAAACAACTTCTTTACAAATTAATATCATCAGCCGAATCTGGACCTGTAGGTATCAGCTGAAAACATTTGTAAGAATGAACATATAAAACAGAATTACAATATACAACAATTTTGGCAGGCTTGCAAACAAAGCCTCTGTAAAAAAAAGTGGATTACAGCCGTAACATAATACGGCAACACAGAATTAATACGCCAGAGAATGTCTGAAAATTTCAATTTTAGGAATACAGCAAGCCTGATGTTCAACGAAATTTTCATTTTCATTTTCAAATCAAATTTCACAAGGCAGTAACTCGACATACCTTCAAAACACAAACAGAAATAATTCAATGCTTAACTGAAATGTATGATTCTCTCGTATTTACACTGTAACGTCACACCCTCCGTGAACGAGCATCAGAATCCCACTCGAGATTAAGAGGCTTATTTCTTTAATACCCATGAGACCTTGCACGGTGAAAATGCCCCCCGGACGGCCCGTCCGCCCCCGCCCCCCCAGGGACAGGCAGCCGGTCGACCGCGGCCGACAGCCGACCTAACGCCGCCGCCCTCCCCGTTTTGGCCACTTGACAAAACGAACATGGATTTATGACTCCGCAGAAATCTGTTGTAATTCATGCTCGAGGTGAGGAGTGCGTTGCACGTCGCCCAGCCCTCGGAATGCCAAAAGGGGCAACGTTTTATTTCACTTAAGACAGACCCACCCCGCCCAGCGTCAGCGTTCAATAAAAGAAACGTATTATGTACGGGGGACAAACGCGGAGTAACGGAGCGCCGCCCCTTTGCAATTGCCCGAGACGTGATGCTGTGAAACTACGCGATTCGCCATGGACGCACGTGCGAAGGAGCAACCGATCGACCCTTTCAAAACATCGCAGGGGCATAGAGTAAAGATGTACATAGAGGGCTCATGAGGCTTGTTTCCAGCTACCTCCTTTGAATAGTTTCCCGTCCGCCGATAGATAGCGCCAACGTCGCGAAGTCTGAAGGGAAGAACAGGACTGGCTGTTGGTGGGGGGTATCTAGGAAATATCGCGCGGTGCAGAGGGACACGAAAAGTGGGTGTTGTATCCATGCCGACGAGAGGCTCTCGGGTGGGTCGGCCGACCTGCCCCCTCCCTCCAGCCGCCGAGCTTCCAGGCGACGGCGGGGTCTTCCTGACGAACGAAGACCAGCATTTGCGTCAGTCCAGTCCAGTCAAATGGTAGAAAATAAGAGAAAGTTTTGGTGTAGTTTTGATATTTGGTTCCTATATTTTTTGAGGTCGCTGAACACGAATATCAGGTTTGCCAAGAAACGTTTTGTCAAGAAATACGTTTTTTAAGCAAAAAATACGTAAATACCACACAAATTTGCTTTACAGAATATTGGTTATATCCTAATGAACTTAGCAATTTCCAAATTCCAAACTTTGACCGCGCAGGCTTTTATTGCAGAGAGAGAGAGAGAGAGAGAGAGAGAGAGAGAGAGAGAGAGAGAGAATCGCATAAAGGTCCTACGTATGGGGGTTCCTGTATTTACGTTAGAAATAATATTGATTCTATCTCCTTGGCGGAATTAAATGTGTATTCCATTGAAAATGTTTTCGAAATTTCTGTTGTACATCTTACTTCACTAAAAGTGATAATACTTTGCATCTACAGACCTCCAACAAAGAGAACTGCAGATTATATTTTGTTCTTAGAAAACCTGGAGATAACACTTAACAAAGTCAGCAATCGCTCTTTTGAATCCATTGTTGTATGCGGAGATTTTAACATTGATTTTCTGGTCGAATCTTGCGAGAAAGAAAAGTTTCTCAATTGAATTAATTCCTTCAATTTAGACATTACAATTAATGTACCTACACGGATCACACAAAATTCGATGAAGGCAATTGATCAAATTATAATTAACAAAACTACTACTCGATATGAAGTTGAAACAAAAGATTTAGGATACAGTGACCACGATGCACAGATTCTTACCATTATAAGAAATGCATTCACTGACACAAAAAATACGCGTATGACTAGATTGTTTACAAAAAGTAAAATAAAATTATTCATTGATTACTTGATGCAGGAGTCATAGGAAGCGGTTTATAATACTGTTGATACAAACGACAAATATATTTCTTTTTTTCAACTCTTTCATTTCATTTTAACACTTGCTTTCCTCTTCAAAAAAGAAAATTAAATATTTCACGGAAAAGCAATTCTTGGATAACACAAGGGATTAGGACATCTTGTAAAAACAAGCGAATTCTTTCTTTCATTTCTAAACGTCATAACGTATCTCAAGATTTCCTTATCTACTCTAAAAAATACAAAACATTGTTACGAAAAGTCATAAGGCAGTCTAAATCGTGAAACACGATCAGGATATTTTTAACTCTAATAACAAAACAAAAGCAATGTGGAATATAATAAAAAATACCTCAAAATCCACTAGAAACCCTGTGGAGAATTTTGTTTTAAAATATAACGATATAAATGTGAACGATACAGTAACTGTGGCTAGTCTCTTTAACCAATACTTTTCGAGAATTGCTGCCGATCTCACTAAGGGTCTTCAGCCACAAAATTCAAAAACAGACAGTTCACCCAAAATTTTGGACACGATGTTCGTTTCCGAAACTTCTTTCTATGAAATTCTCAAAATAATCGGTAAACTAAAAAATAAATATTCGTCCGGCTTAGATGAATTCCCGGATTCTTTGTTAAAGACCTGTGCGTATGCCATTATACACTCGTTAACTCACATTTAATTCGTCGTTATGCACCGGAACGTTTCCAGATATTTTCAAAACAGCTAAAATTAAGCCGCTCTTCAAAAAAGGTAACAGAAATGTAATTCAAAATTATCGGCCGATTTCTCTTCAGTTTTTTTCAAAAATATTAGAGAGACTTTTTTACGTACGAATGGAAACTTTTCTCAGTAAACACGACGCGCTTTCAGATTGCCAACATGGGTTCAGAAAATCAAAATCAACGGAAACAGTTATTTTTTCTTTTCTTAAGGATGTCGCCTCATCATTGGATCAAAACGAGGCACCTATTGGATTATTTTTAGATCTCTCAAAAGCTTTTGACGTCGTTGATCATGACATTTTACTTTCAAAATTACCTTCATATGGAATCCGTGGTATTGCTCTAGATTGTTTATGTTCGTACCTTAAACAAGGATCTCAGAGAGTTGTAATACCTTACTGAAATGATGGAACATTATGTACGCACCTTTCCGACTCTTTGCCCGTTGCACGTGGAGTTCTTCAAGGATCGATTTTAGGCCCTATTCCGTTACTACTTTAAGTAAACGATATGCCCTCGACGATTCGAAACGGAAGAACGGTTCTCTTTGCAGATGATACGAACACCCTTTGCAATAAAGAAACCGTAAATAGTACAATATCAGATGTTTCAAATTGGTTCCGAAATAAATTAATAGTAAACGAAAAGAAAACGATCTTAATGCAGTTTTCCATTTCAAATAAACAATTCTGTGCTCCATTGAAAATGAACGGTGTACCATTGACTGATATTAAGGCAACAAAGTTTTTAGATCTCTCAATTCAGTCAACCCTTAAATGGAACGTCCATTTAAATGAATTGAACACAAAATTAAGTTCATTATGCTTCGCCTTCAGAATTCTTGCAAATTCAGTCAGCCTTCATACTGCTCGTTGTGTATATTTCGCGAATGTTCATTCCCGCCTGAGATATGTCATAATATTATGGGGAAATACATCTTATAGCTCCCAGACTTTTGGATTACAAAAACGAATTGTGCGAATAATAACCAAATCCCACCCACGTGATTCATGTAAGCCTCTCTTCATTAATCTACGAATTTTACCATTACCGTGTCTGTTTATTTACGAATCAGTGGGTTTTATCAAAAATGACTTGCTTAAGGGCGGGAATATATTTTCAGAAAATGCCGATGTCTATTACTATAACACTGGACGTAGAAATCATATTCATCAGGTGACAGTAGCAACAGCTCATTACAAAAAATTTACATACAATACATGTACATTATTTTACAACACTTTGCCAGATGACATTAAACTATTAAATTCGATAGATAAGTTTAAATCCAAAGTGATATCGTTTCTGTTGCATAACTGTTTCTATACAATTAGAGACTATACTGAGCATCACAAGAAAAGTAACATTAATTTTAACAATGATACATAATGCATTATTTACCATTTGGACTGTATAAATGTGTATAAACAACCTGTAACAACTATAGTACTACAGCCTCCGGGTCTATGATCCCATCTCGATCAGATTTTTTGTCCAGTTTCCCTGATCCATTGAGCAAATGCTGAGATGGCCGCTTGTTTTGCTTCTGGACATAAATGTAACTTCATTTTCTGTGCACGTCTTCTAGAATTCAGTGGGAAATACAATTATTCAAATTATCGTTTCCATGTTGTCGCGGCAGGAAGTATTATTCCGAAGGACAACACGAATATGAGCCAAGATTTATTGCTTATTTATTTTTGAAAATAGATTTAATTACATGGGGGTTTTTTGTAAAATTTTAGTAGTGTATGACTTAGTGTAGGGATCACAGAATTTTGAAAATGTGCACACAATTCACTTTTCCCCATAGCACGTCATACGCAGTTTTTACTGTTTTTTGACGTAAAATATATAAATATAAATATGAACTTTCGGCAATGAAATATAAAGAGTTTTATATTGAAAATTATATAATTTTAAGTTATTTCCAAAAGGTTTTTGATACTTCTTACTGTCAAAAAATCTGTCACCAAACTCATCGGATATGATTGAATGTAATAGTGACAGAAAATTCCGTTTTTTTGTGTATAGTGATTATATTACACGAATATAATACGCCCGAGTAATGCCTTTGATGCTATGGCAAATTTAGTTTAGCAACCTGGAAGTGAAATTGGGGCAATTAGCATGAATCATACGGACGGAATCATAATGAATAGAAGAGCTTGAATTATCTAGGAAAATGTCTGTATTGAACAATAAAATAACCCAAATATTGAGTAAATATTGAGACGAGCTCAGCTAAACACCCCGCGCCCTATTAAAATACGACGGAAGAAAAAGAAAACGTCCTCTTAAGATGTTGGTTTGCGAGTGTGAGCGTTTGAACCTGGGGCGTCCGTGACGTCATGGCTTGACGTCAGCAGGGGGCAGTCAAGCAAACACCGAGCTGGCCAATGGGAACATTATAAATAACAGAAAAGGAACGCGAGTTCGCTAAGACGAGGGAGCTGCGAGCAAAATTAAGTTTCCACTGAAAAAAGCTTTCTTCTTGTATTAGCAGCTGACGTGACCAGTCATGTTTGAATGAGTATTCGTTGTCGTAGACATTCTTACGAGTCGTCTGAAGCCAAAGTTCTATCTATTATCTGCACACGTTTTCTTCAGCTCTCGTTTCGCCTGATGCGAAAGGAGTTGGGGGTTTAGTTATTTTGACAACAGGAATATTACATCAAATCTGTAGCTCGGTTTACGATGCAAAATAGTATCTATTGCACGGGAGCGATCATCTCTGGTTATCAGATTTTGCCCACAACGCTCGTTTCTGAATTCAGCTAAGGATGTAAAGGAGTGGGGGTAGGTATTCCGGTGCTCAAGAAAACGTGTTCGTATAATAACCGTCATGCAAGAGCGTACATTTCTCGCTGCAAGTTAGAGTGTGAAGGCAAGAACAAAAGCTTTCGTATGAAACACCTGGGAGTAATTTGCATAATTTACGCTTCATTTGCTACGGAATCTGAGGAGAACTTTGCCACGAGCGAACGGGAACAGTGTTCGAGGGAGAGGCGAGTTCCTGCAAAACGTACAACGTGTGCCACAGTTGCCATTTTGTACGTTTCGTGAGGGGCGACACACGCCACCTCCTCAGAACAAGGCATTTTTACCATATCTTCGTGAAGGCCGAGTATTACTATATCTCAGATATAAGTTCTATGTTATGGCCATAACAAGGAAGTAATTAAATGAAGAGTGTAGTATCATTAATTTTATTTCCATTTAATTTACAGTTTATTTTTATTGTTTCCATCTGTTTTTTTTAATTATTAATTAAGTTAATGATACTTGTCTTCATTTATAAGGTAAAACATATTTGTAAGCTTCCATTCTTCCTTTTTTGTATTCTGTATACACCATTTATTGATGTAAAACACCTAAATACACGTATGTAGACAAAACATTGTAAACTCTCTGTAACTTGGCATAGTAAGGTGTGATATGTGGCTACAAGAAAGCACCGCTGTTGTCATCGGTAGTCTATTGGTATATCTGTGCCTAGTTCATGAAACAATGTCATCACTCTTTAATACCGTAATTCACTACTAGCGGCGCTTCATGTAATGTTAATTTACTTTATTACCGCTCGCCGCTCAGCTCTTATAAGAAATAATACCGCGTAGGGATATATACTGTATAAAACTATAAAAGACATGTGAGCACTAGCTTTTTCTGTAGTCGCTTCTGGTTATTCTAGCGCATTAGACCATTATGTATGTGAATAGTTTTGGATCTTACTTTAAAAATGTTTTCTATCTTCTTAATTTAATGTTTCCTTCTTCGTTAAATTTATCAACTGAAGGAATAACCAGGAGCCCTGCCCGGTATTCACTGCCGTATGTATTATAAAATGTTTTAATGTGTCTGTGTTTTTCTAAGTAATTCATTTTTCTTTCAATTAAGTCAGTTATAGGTAATTTATGGTTCAGTCATTATTAAAATACAAGAATATTCTTAATTGTACTACGTAAATAGCTCAATTATTTAAATGTAAGTTTTAACGCTCCGCATGTCGGAGCAGGCATTAACACGGATTTGATCATTATTTATTGATTCATTATTTTCCCCCTAGGGCTTTTATCCAGCCGACAGCCGGTTGCCCTTTACATCCCGAAGGGACGCATACTCGACCATACACTAGACAAACACTTGCGGGCTCCTCTGATCTGGGGTCAGCAGAACGCGAGGCCCTCCGCGACAACACACACACACACAAAGTCAAGGGACAAACAGCCATGCCCAAGGCGGGACTCGAACCCACGACCCTTCGGTTGATTCATTATGATATTTAATAATCATTAGATGTTCACCTGGCTAATTATTTATTAATTTGTCAGTTCTAACCATTGTTATTCTTACTTTGCAGCATATTATTTGGCATCTGCCATGAGTCGTATCTCTGTCTCACATTTAACTGCAAGTTTCTAATTGATGTTTTTAAAATTGTTGCAGAATATTCATTTTTTCAGTTTTTTTCTGACATTTAATTCCGCGTCCAATGAATCGCGTTAGCTGAATTTGGCGTGGAAAACTACGTGGGAGCCCGTGCTTTTTTTTTTTTTTCAGAGGTGCTGCAAACACTTCTTCGATCCCGTAGCAGGTCTCTGACGTAAAGTCCGCTTGATCTTGCTGCATTTAGGCCGTCACATTAGAGGAGCGGGGTTGTAGCCCCCTCAACATTCAATTACAGCTGAATTATTTATTTATATATGTTCAGTAATTTTTCTAGTATATGGGTGCAATCCATGAGTAATTTTGGAAATATTTACATTTGAATTATTATTATTATTTAATTATGAGCCACTGAAAACTGGTGTTAACTCAACATTCCATTTAACATCTTTGTTAGTTTCTTAGGTTAAAAACTCCAGAAATTTTGTGCATTACTAGAAACGACATGTCTCTTCTCTTTCAGCTTCCTAGAATGGAAATGCTGTTTGACCTCTGTCTTTCGATATAGTTCTGTGTACTTTTCTTACTACGTTATTTTTGTAAAGAGGTCTCGCGCCTGACAAATTTGTTATAATTAAATAATTCAGTGTAGAAGTTGTTTTCACCCTCCTTTTTCATGATTCAATAAATTTTGTTGAAGTCGTAGGCTTCCGCGACCAGAGTCATGCGAATGATCTTGGCTGTCCGGGTGACGCCGCGTCGAAGGCTGTGATACCGACGTTACGCGGCGTCACCCGGACATCCAAGATCATTCACAATAAATTTTGTTATTATCGCTGAATTTTCTTTGAGTTAGTATATGTATAATGTTATCTAAAGTGCCTTATGGGAGTCACTTTTTCCTGTGTGTTTTTCCCTTTTCCCTTCTATTATTCAGATTAGAAGTTGATGTTTGCTTCACCCCGTTAAGACCTCGGTCTATTTAATTCATTAATTATATAAAAAATATAATTAATTATTTAATTGATGGCCTAATTGGTCTTTTTCCATTGAAATATATGTACAACAACCCGAATCACAAACGAGCAACGCCTGGTGAGCGTCCTCGACTAGGTGAAAAAACTACCGGAAGCGGTAGCTCAGTGCATCAACTGATGTCACTGCAGCGCCTCTGACCGGGAGGTCCTAGGTTCGAGTCCTGACGCCGGCAGGATTTTCGACACTAGCTTCTCAGCGAGGTCGAATTTAGTCGCTGTCTGGAGGAGAATTCTAGCGGCCGGCTGCTCTGATCGGTAGTTTTCCGTGGTTTCTCCGATCAACACCAGGCGAATGCTGGAGCAGTACCCTAACAAATGGGCCACGGACCGCGCGCGATCTGCCCTTCCTCTTCCTTGTCCTATCCTCTCCCCTTACACACACTAACATGCACTACACTACCACATATTCCGGGAGACCACATATTCCGGGAGACCGGTCGGGAGCTTAGAGCTTGTCCCGGTTGGGGCGGTGCCCCGCTGGTGGGAGAGACCTGGTTAGGGGGAAACCCCACTAGCCGACGTTAGGTCGGCGCCAGATCTCGCCATCCAGCGGGGGAAGATCACCGCCATCTCCCGACATGCACTACACTAACGGGCCTAATGACCAACGCAGTTGACGCGCCCGGAAACACGAAAAAATCAATCAATCAATCAGCGAAAAAGCTGCTGAATATAGTTGGGCCAGACCGCAGCCGAAAAGCGACGGTGCCGAGCATCGCCCCTTCGGAGCGAACCTGCCGCCCGGCCGGCCCACCGTGCTGCACTCTTCGCGCTGCGCCGCCTGGCGGTCACCCAGGAAAACGCCTGGAGTTTCCTTCGCGTGTCCGTCGTCCAGGTGCCCGGGGTGTACCGCCTGTAAGGTTCATTCACCCGACTGTGAAAACGAATCATTGAACAGAACTAGGTCAACACCGATAAAACGTATATAGTTGAATAGCTCAGCCACGAAGGAACTCATGAAAATAACTTAACTCTTCAGGGAAGTTTATGTGAATGTAAGTAGCTCACTGTAATTAAGGTTGAAAGATAATTTGTTTATTTCTAGTGCGTTAAATTTCGAGTAGATTTCATGTGTTCATTTTCCTTTTAACATTGGTTTGTACAATTCAAAGTGGCCAAAGAATACAATTTATTAAGAGTAATTTTTGAAGTGTTACAAACGTAAGGGCATTAACATGTGAGAAGGTGCTAGCTGATCGTCCATCATGGTAATTTTTGTTAGGTGGTTGCAACTCGTTATAACGAATTATGGTAAAGAAAGCCTTGAGTAGGCGGAGAAATTGATGGTTCTTAAAAAAATAAACGTATTTATTTCAATTTCTAATTTCACTTAATTGAATAATTCATTGATACAAGAAATTCCAAAAGAGTGATAACCTCAGAATTACGTCTATTCTTAAACAATTATGTAAATTTGTGCAAGAAGCCATTATTGAAGAATATATGTTTACCTCAATTTCAACAATATAATTCTTTGTCGTATGCTTGTGTGTGTGATCCGTTGTAACCTTCCTAAGCGGGGCATCCTGGTGGGAATAAAAGTAGATCAACTCGACGGGCCCCTGGGTGGACTAGCGGTGAAACTGGGAGCGGTCGACTGTTGTCACTGATGTCACTGCAGCGACTCTGACCGGGAGGTCCTAGGCTCGAATCCCTGTCCGACGACGGCAGGATTTTCGACACTAGCTTTTCCGCTAAGTCGAATTCAGTCGCTGTCTGGAGGAGAATTCTAGCGGCCGGCTGCTCTTATCGGTAATTTTTCGTGGTTTCTTCGATCAACACCAGGCATATGCCGGAGCAGTACCCTAACAAACGGGCCACGAACGGCGCGCGATCTTTCCTTCCTCTTCCTTCTCCTATCCTCATCCCTTACACGTGCGCTACACTACGACACATTCCGGAAAACTGGTCCGGGACTTAGAAATTGTTCCGGCTGGGGCGGTGCACCGCTGCTGGTGGGATGTACCTGGTTGATGGAAGCCCCGTTAGCTGACGATAGGTCGGCGCCGGATCTAGCCATCCAGCGGGAGAAGACCGCCGCCTCCTACCGAGCATAAACACGCACTACACTTACGGGGCTAATGACCACATCTGACGCGCCCGGAATTGCTAACAATTTATCAGTCAATCAACCAGCGGTGAGGAACGGTAGACATTCGACGTAACAATCACTCATTGGCGTTCAGGGTTGATGACGCCCGGTCACTAGTTGCATACGTCGCGGATTTGACGACGTGCTTCGTTGCAATATACTTTTACAAAATAACTATGGTAGTGATTTATTTGGTTCTGGAAAGTGTTTTGTGTAAATTTGAATAGTTTGATATACCATGTCTATGGTTTTGTCAACGGCAGTACTTAACGCTCAAAACATTGTAAATCTAAATCCATTTTTTCAAACGCCAAAACGAGGTTTGTATATCGGATCCCGCTATTTATAATCTCTTGGTTCATTAAGACGTGACACATAAACAAGTACACATACACATTACACATCAACATGCTAGCAGTGGTTCGAGAATGGTGATAAATGCCAATTCGTTTTAAAACCTTCTTTTCAAATCTTGCTCATCCTTCAATTCCATGCTATTGAACTGTCTCAGTAATGTTGTTCTTGCATTTTATGATATTTTTGGATGCACTGAAGGCGAGTAGATCTAACAAAAAACAAAGGTATATTACTATTATCAAATATTCTTAACATTACAAACATAAATACTTACTTACAATCTGATTCTGTCAAACAACAAGAAGTATAATTTCCTTTGTGATTAAAATGTGCTTTCCTTTAACCTTCTTTGCTCTTATTACATCATCCTTTTTTTTTGTTTTTCGTCTCTTTCACTCCATTCTTTCTATATCTGACGTATGGTTGTCTACGACTTTCCACCAGAAATCACGACAATTTTTCATGGGTTTTTCTAACGCGGGATCTGAGAGTAGTATCTCTACGATGGAATATGGCACGGCTCATCGCGTCTTTCTCGGTCGTGCCGCTCCAGTCGCTTGATCAGCAGCACAGCTTGAAATGGTCCCGATCATACGACATCTTGCAGCTGGGCCGGGAAAGACTCAAAAAGTCGTGCCATATTTCATCTTGAAAATACTATCCTCAGATGCCACGTTAGAAATACCTAAGCATACGTCGCCACGATTCCCCCTGCGTCGAAACAAGACAACAACAAAAACAGCAGTTTTAATTAAAAACATTTAGCAAGCTTGATTTCTTGTAAGATCCCATATCGTCGAAGGGCAATAGTACGTCACAACCGGAATGAAGAATCCTCTAGAGGTGAAGGTAAGAAGAAAAGCTATGCTAATGGTTCTTCCTATTTTTACAAAGTAAGATGAAAGAATGAAACCAATTATGTGTATTGTAAAGTCTGTATAAATTTGTATGGTATTCAGAAAGGTAGGCTGCGAAGAATTCAACAATCTTTAACAAGAACAGGCATTGCTTCAAAAAATAAGAGAGGAAAGCTCAACAACAACAAGTACAAAACCCCGCAAATTGTTGAAAGTCTAATAATAGATCACATTCACAGTCCTTTAAATATCGCCAATCACATTATTCCAGAAGAAGCAATCCAAATAGATTGTTAAACATTGCCTTTCAAAAATATGCATCAAATATTTTTGCAAAGTTATCATGTCGATGTGTCATATCAGGTGTACTAGTCACAAAAAGCTGAACTCGTGGCTCATTGCAAAGTCGCTAGTCTTTCACCAATGAGGACCGGGTTCGATTACCGTCGAATCTCATGTGAAATTTGTTCCAACAAAACGAGTTCGGCTGCTTCACAAGGGCTAGTCCAACCCCTGTGAAGTGTCCTAAACCCTACCCCTATCCTTATTCCTTCCTAATTCTGGCCGCTGGGTAGTGACGCAGGAGCGCGCGGTAGGAGGCGCGTACGCGGAGATGCTACCTGGCGGTCCTCTTGACAACCGACTGCGACGAGACGCGACAGACAATATTAACGGAGGATTACTCCAAAAATCAAGCGCTGTAATGGGAGGATTACTCCAAGAAGCGCAAAGCGCTCAACGCCCCCCAAGGGGCTTGGAGACGCGTTGCGTCAAAATAGACGCAACAAATTAAAAAAAAATCAGTTAGAAATTTAACATTAAGATCATTATTGAATGAATTTTCATTATTTAAATGTTAACCAGATTTGTCATGGAACGTTTTTTCGTTCTCTTGAAAAATTGTTTATGAGTTATAGTTGCTTTCTTTTAAAGATCCTTCAATTACAAAAACGCCTGTATTTCACAAAAACAAGGCGAAAATTACACATAATTTTAAAAGAAACTAGAGGTGCTACAGAATGACACAATTTCTCGCTGTAAGATTTTCTAATTTCCTTGGTGCGGACTGATTTTACGGTGTTTCCCCATCCTCTTGCCAGCTGCCATCTATCGTCGCCAAGTACTTTTTTTGACATTTTCTCAACATTTCGGTCTTTCAATAGTAGAACCGAAATACACCTTCAAAGATATCCAAGAAGAGTAAAACCTCGTTCTAAATGGAAATTTTCATTGAAAAATTTCAAGCCATTTTTAAGAAAATGGCAATTTAGCATTACTGTAAATAAGAAATTTAAAGCTCTTTTTCACAGGAATCTATTGAGTTTTCGAAAAAACGTTATTTGAAGTCATTTGAAGCACCTCAACTCACAAATATAATAATGCATACAAATCGACGGAAATGTGCATACTAACGGCGTGAGAGGTATTTAAAAAAATACATTTGTGTAATTTTTGAAAAAAACAATGAATACAACAAAAAGAAATTTACGTCATATTAAACAATGCTATTGCCACTAGCCGTTGGAAAAGTGTGATGAACAAATTTACAGCCATTTTTGAGAAAACGTTCTTTGAGCGATTCTGAAAATTTGGAATTTTGAGCTAATTTTTACAGAAAACTGTTGAGTTCTCGAAAAAATTTATTTGACATAATTTTCATCATAAGTACTCAATCTAATAATGGGAAGAAATCGCATATTATGTAAATATTACCGACATGAGAGAGAAGTCAAAAATTACATTTTTGTAATTTTTGAAAAAACGAAAGAATAGAGCAATATGGCGTTTATGTCATCGGATAGGGTTGGTTGGGCACTAACTCTGCCAAAAATTGATAGAAAAAATTGCAGCCGTTTTTGAGAAAATCTTGTTTTTTAAAATTTATTAACAAGCAAATATTCCACGCTCTATTGCACGAAAACTACTTAAATGTTCAAGAACGTGTACATGTTCTTAATGAAAGAAAAATTTATGAGCAAAATTTTTCATTTGAAGGAAAAATCTGTCTTCAATTTTATAGTTGTAGGAAGACGCCAAAAAGGCAATCTTTTGCAATTTTCGAGAATTCAGAGTTAACCGTGAAAATCTGACCTACGCCACCTTTGTAAGTGTATCTTACTCTATTCTTACAAGAAGATAAAAGAAAAAAATTGGAGCCCTTTCTGAGAAAATTTTGGAAGTGTCCGGGGAGCTTCATGTACACCCAAATTTTTTTTTTTCCAAAATTTCAAAGCTTCAACTATAGCCAGATCGACGGGGGATTATTCAGTTAGGAAAATATTGTACGTGTGGTTTAGGTGCTAGTAGTTATCTCGGGCGGAAGGACGGACGGACGAAAAAGGACCACTCTTTCGGTGTCAGGGGACCCCAAAAGATGTATTTCCGTTGAAATCTCGAAATCGATTTTCTGCAGCATTACAGAACTTTTTCTAAACTACGTATATTACTCCCGTATATACGTATTTATACGAGAAAGTAAAATTACATGACCTTATTTAAAGATAGATTTTATTGGCAGATTGCATTGAGGAAAGGATCTGTCTTCAAAATTGTAGTTTTAGAAAGACGCAGAAAGATGTTGATCTTCTACAATCTCCGAAAATTCAAATAAGGAAACGAAATTCAGACCTGTGCCATTGTTAAGCGTTCTTTCCCCAATAGGGAGAAAAAGTGCTCTCAGGTGCAAAAATAACTTTTTTCAAAAGAACCACAAAATGTTTTCTATTCTTACTTATTCCTAAAGTAATTATTTCATTCTTTTTATCTGTATTATTTAACGTCACTTGCACTATGGACTTCATTAGAATGTTATTTTATATTTAACCCACTTCTTTAAAGAAAAAAGGCTTCATTTATTACACTTATTACATTTTTACTCTATTATATACATACGTATATATGGAGTAATATACCGAAAATTACTAGCTGCACTTGAAAACATTGAATTTGACCCCAGAATCAGGACACGCTACTTCGACACCAACCTTTACTACCACCACACAAAACGACAGAAGAAAGACACACCATGTTAATCATCAAAAGACTATCCCCCAACATCCCCCTGACTGACCTCTCGACTGCACTCAACCAGTACGCTTTCAAAATCCACCATCTATCCGAAATGAAAAGACGACTCGGTGACAACACACTGACTGGACTGGGTCCATACATTATAGAAATCAACAGACAAGAAATTGGACAAATCAAAGTAACAACAAAATATCTACTACATCACAGAAAAACCATCGACGACTACAAAGAGGCTGACCGTGTACCTAGGTGCGACAACTGCCTGATGCTCTACCCCACCCGCCACTATTGCCGACGACCGTCTATATGCGCCAAATGCAGTGAAAATCACTATACATCGACCTGCACCAACCCCAACCACAAATGCCCCAACTGCCAACAACCCCACCCCACCTACTCCCCAGACTGCCAAGTAATGACTAAAGCAAAGGAGGATAGACAAAGAACACTACAGAAGACTAGACAGAACCAAAACAGACAAGACAACCCCCTAATTTCCTCTAACAATGAGTTCCCATCACTACCTCCCACCGACCCCACCAGACTTAGACAAACCTATACCCAATGACAATCATACTCTGACTCGACCTCATCATCAAACTCGACATTCAGTGACATCAAAGACTTACTGACTTTACTAAAATCATATGACCTAAAACAAATCATGACCACCATCAAAGACATCAACATTTGGAAGCAACCAACCGACAGTATGACTAAAATTATCACAATTTTCAGTAAAATAAGCAACTTATTCTAAACTCGCAGACGCAGACTAATCAAGATCTCCTCCTGGAACGCCAATGGCGGACTAGCTCGAAAGCTGACAGACATTAGATAATATTTGACTGACTACTCCGTCGGGATATTTTTAATACAAGAGACACACTTGACACCTTTCCACCCCTTCATCATCCCTAACTATTTTATATACCGAATCGACCGACCGACCCACCCAAGGCGGCGGAACAGACATTTGTATTCAAAAGGACATCCCCTACACCCAAATCCCTCCATCCCTACCACCCACATGAAGAACACCATCATCCAATTAGCCACCCCCCACGGACCTCTCACCATAGCCTCCATATACAAATTCCCCCACTTCTCCCTACTAGACGCCGACCTTAACTCACGAACACGAGAGAGATTTCTACTTGCTGGAGACATAAACTGTAAATTGACTAACTGGGGATGCAGATATACCAACAACAACGGACAAGTACTACAGACATACCTTGACTCAATCACACACATAACCCTCTCTGCACCATCCGAACCCACACACCTTATTCGAAACCTTTCACATGATATCCTAGACTTTGTCCTCCACTCTTCCAGCACCACAATCAGTACCCCTCACCCTAAACCGGAACTCACCTCAGACCACCTCCCAAACCCCTTCACCACCGACACGACATCTTTCCATATTAACCCACACTTCCGAAACTTTTCTACTAACTGCACCTACTTCAAACACCTCCTATCCAAAAAAGTAAAACCACCAAACCTACTCCAAACCCCTCAAGACATTGACAAGGCCATTGCACAACCTATCCCTCCAAATCAACAGATCCCTACATAAAGCCTCCTCCTACATTGACGAATAACAAACTCGACTCCCAGACAACTTACTATAACTGCTACGCTACAAGCGAAAGACTCAAAATACTTTTTACAGAACACGCAGACATGAAGACAAAATGACATACCTATACTTCAAACAAACGCTACACGACGCACTACAAGACTACGAAAGATAAAAATGGACAAACACAATAACTGACCTAACTAAGCACCCCAGAAAAAATTTGGACTTTAATCAAAACCCTCAAAACTCCTACAAACCACATCTCACCACTGACTCAACCAGTCTGGACTAAAATATACGACCCGCAGACTATGACTGAACTTTTTGCCGACAGACTCCAGACGCGATTTACCGCCCCTGACACGCCCCTCCCATCATCCACAATTCAGTACTTCCTGGAAACACCCAGCCTCCCCCAACACCAACAAATATCCTGGATCATATCGACCACAGACGTAACTGATGAACTACACAAACTCGACGCTAGTAATAACCACTAAGCTACTCGGACGGAATAACAGCAATCTCGCTTAAAAGACTGACAAAGAACGTGACTGACTTTATCACAAAACTCTACATCACCATCTCCTACTTCCTCACTCCATGGAAAATAGCCAAAATAAAAATGATATCAAAACCCAACAAACCCCTCCACAATCCTGACAACTACCGTCCCATCAGCCTCCTCCCAATCCTTGGAAAAATATCACCTATTCTAGACGAACGACTACGACCGACCCAGTTTGGCTTTCAAGCAGACCGATTGACCGGACTACAACCACTACGCCTCACTGCCGACATAGCGACAAGACTCCAGGAGAGAGAACGACAACCTGTACCGGCTATATTCCACGACTTTACTACAGCTTTCGACACTGTCAATCACCGCTCATTAATCTATAAAATCACCCCTGACATCCCACGCTTTATTCTTCCTCATCTTTCTATCTGACCGACCGCAGCTTTTACGTAAATCATCTCCACTCCTCTTCCTCCCCTAGACCAATCCTCGCCCGCGTCCCGCAAGGAGCCATCTTCTCCCCCAACCTCTTCGCTCTCTATACCAACGACCTACCAACATCTGCACTGACAAACGACTACATATACCCCGACGATACCGCACTGGCAGTGACTAAACGCAGACTCCCCCACTCCGTACAACTGCAACAAGACTTGGACACAATTATAAACTGGAACAAAGATAACAACCTTCGACTAAACCCGACAAAATGTACAGCTATATTTATTAATTGAACTAATGCCCCCAACCCCGACCCGACGCCACCCCCACTTACAGTAGACAATACGACAATTAACTGGACCAACGACACACAATACTTAGGACTTACCCTCGACAGAAAACTGACTTGAAATAAGCACGTTGACTACACTGTTAAAAAGCTAATAGACAAATAAACGCACTGACTCCAATACTGACGCACCCACATACGCAGACAAAGACAAAACTTTACATTTACAAGACATACATTAGACCTATAATGACCTAAAATTGTGCGACTTGGGCAACGACGACTAAGGCAAACTACCAAAAACGTATACAAACAGAAAACCGCTTCCTACGAATTTCCTTCAGACCACCACCCATTGTGGTGAGGCGACGCCGTCTTGCGCCCCTCACCGCCCGCCCTCCGCTCGGGCCGCGCTGGTCTGGCGACCAGATGTCCAGGTCGACCGTTCGCCACCCCCTCCCGCACCCCTGTAGGTGCCCATCAACAAAGGCAACGCCACCCTCGCTGACGCCGGGGATGGACTGGCCCGGCGGTATATAAGACCGGGCCCGGCCTAAGAAGTGGTCGCTCGTTTCCCGCTCTTCGTGAGTGCGGTAGTGATCGCCGGCGTCCCGCTCTACGGTTGCCTTCGGGTTTGACCGAGTCGGGAATCGACGCCGTGCCGAACCGAGCGACCCATCGCCAGCCTATCTGCCTTCGCCGCCGCCTGCGCCGTCGCCTTGTGGCCGCCGCCTTCTCCGCCGCATACGCCGCCGCCGCCTTGAGGCCGCTGGATTTGCCGCCGCTACCTGCCACCCTTCCCCCACCCTCCTCATGGCAATGACCGACTGAGTGCTGGGCTGCGTAGCCTCTGTTAGGTAAACGTACTTGCATAGGAACGTACAATAAACCATTTTGTACATAACCAACACCGAGTTCATCTTTCTCCCGATACTCACTCCCTCCCATCATGTCATCACGATATATTGGTGTCAGGTGTGGGGTTGTAATCGCAACCCGTAGAGGAGGGAGCGTGGGATGGTAATCTGGGCCCCGAAAGGGAGCACGGGTTCGAACCCCACCATGAGTAAGCATTCTGTAGCAAAGCGAGAGAAAGCGAACTCGGGTAACGTAACGGCCAACCAAAATTAAGTTTTTCTTCCAATCTGGATTCAAAATTTTTCGCTTGGGATTGATTAAGCAGCAGCATGTCGCACCGAGGCAATCAGCAGTTTCCCTTGCCCTGGGAATGTGGGCATGGCTCAGATCTCATGGATTTTATATCCCCGATATTTACAATTGAAGGCGACAACACCCCCTCTTCGCAAAATTTTCCGGCACAAGTCAAGGTATCAGCTGGTCAGATCTGTCTCGTTCCGATGTTCAGTGGCGAGGACGGTACCCACATCGAAACCTTTTTAGAACGTCTCCGAATAGTTAGTAATTTTAGTAATTGGAGTGAGGCCGAAACACTTGGTGTAGCTCGCTTACGGCTGGCCGGGATTGCATTGGAATTTGCGGAAAACAATGCATATGTAGTGGCATTCTACTCGGATTTCTGTAAATATATGAAAGATAGGTTCTCTGCAAAATTATCACGGCCCACCTTAGAGAAAATGTTTAATGATTGTAGTCAAAAGCACTTGGAGTCGATTAGCGTCTTCTCCAGCAGGCTCGCGTCGCTAGAACGTCAGCTACGTAGCTGCTATTGTAACCCTGACGCAGTTGCAACCAAGACAATGTTTGAGGAAAGATTGCTAGCACAATTTATAGCAGGTTTGAGAGAGGAAATAGGTCGGTTCGTGGCAGTTCGCAATCCAAAAACAATGTTAGAAGCAGTAACGTTTGCAAAAAAAGAAGCAATAGCTAGGAGTTATGCATCTGCGACCCGAAGCGTCAGATCACTGAACTTTCTTAGTGGCGGCCCCCTGCAAGGGTACGCACAGCGGGCAACAATGCCGCAGACGGCGGCACAAAATCATTTTTATGCGCCCTACTCGCCGCACGGGTACACGCAACGGGCAACACCACCGCACCCGTATGTGCCGGTGCAGGATTCCGCTTTCCCACCTTACGAGAATAGAAATGAGGACCACCGAGCTAACTCATCAACCTTGCCGTTCGGTGCAGGTTCGGAGTTCTATGCCATTCAGCAACCTCCCCGAGGTCGGAACCTGGGATCCGCGCCGCAAACATTGCCACCTCCTAGACAGTCATTTGAAGCTGGAGTATGCTATCATTGTGGGAAAGCAGGCCATTTTTCGCGAGAGTGTCCGGAGAAGAAACGAAAATGTTTTAATTGCGGGCAAGCAGACCACCACATAAGGAAATGCCCATTAATAATGTGTAGTAAATGTAAAAAGTCCGGTCACTGTACGGTAGATTGTCAAAAAACGGGATGTGAATTCGGGAAACTAATAAATCCCGACCACCAGGTCGGGGATGAAGTATTAGCCGTTACTCCGGCGGACGGCATGACAATCAGTGTAGGAATATTAGGAAGACAGCACCAATTCCTTGTCGACACGGGAGCTGCAGTTACCTTATGCGATTCCAAAATTTTTCCTTCCGGTGAACTTCCCCTTTCAAGTTACCGTTCGGCAATTAAAAGCGCTTCCGGGCACAATCTGCAGATACTAGGTCAGTGTAGTGTGCCATTTTTGATTGATCAGGTAACATACGAGCATGACACGCTCATAGTGGATTTAGGGACCACAAATCACGCAGGGATACTTGGCTTAGATTTCATGGTGAAGTATGGAAGTAGTATTTCGTTACGGAACAAGACCATGCAGGTTTGCGAGGGGCACGTGACGACTCTCGCTCCTCGGACAGAACCGAAGAAAATTAGAAAACAGACGTGTGGTGATCTTATTTCTTTTGCAGACGAGCCGAGTGAAAATCAAGGCATAGTTATGGTAGTAGACGCAGACGCGGGACGCCGCATCACGGATTGGTTGGATCTGCTAGGGCCGCTCACAGAGAGCGAAATAGGCGAGATGATCTAGAGCAAGGTTAATGCGGGCGGGACAGCGGGAATTGGCGCTTGTACGTCCGAAGAGGAAACCGAAGTTTTTCGAGCTAGCGAGATTAATACGGGCGGGACAGCGGGAATTGGCGCTTGTACGTCCGGTAAGGAATCCGAATTTTTTCGAGCTAGCGAGATTAATGCGGGCGGGACAGCGGGAATTGGCGCTTGTACGTCCGAAGAGGAAACCGAATTTTTTCGAGCTAACGAGATTAATGCGGGTGGGACAGCGGGAATTGGCGCTTGTGCGTCCGAAGAGGAATCCGAATTTTTTCGAGCTAGCGAGATTAATGCGGGCGGGACAGCGGGAATTGGCGCTTGTACGTCCGGAGAGGAATCCGAAGTTTTTCGAGCTAGCGAGATTAATGCGGGCGGGACAGCGGGAATTGGCGCTTGTACGTCCGGAGAGGAAACTGAATTTTTTCGAGCTAGTGGAATTAATGCGGGCGGGACAGCGAGAATTGGCGCTTGTACGCCCGTAGTGGCGGCTTCCGTTGTGCATAAGAGTGAGATTGACGCGAACATACTACCCCCCATAGAAGTCGGGCAACTCGTGCTGCTGCGTAATCTGTCCTTCCAGCCGGGGCAAAGGAAAAAATTAGCGCCCTGCTGGATAGGCCCCAATCAAGTTTTGAAAGTAAGGAGCCCGGTGTCGTTCGACATTCAAGCCCTATCAAACGGAAAGATTCTGACCGCACACCTTCGGAATCTCTTGCCTCTGTCACCTGAACCAGAAATCCAACCACCTCGTATCGTAACTGAGCCTAGCGTTACGGACCCCAACAGCGGAAACCCGGTCACCAGTTACTCAGAGAACAGGCCACCTCCGCCACCCCCGTCACCGCCCCCGCCACCCCCGCCACCCCCAACCATGAAAGCCGCCCCTGCCGTCACCGCCGGCCACTCCTTAATCCCTTCCCCATTGCCGGCTCCGACGCCAGCAACTGGGCCTTTCCCAGCCGCGGAAGAAGTACCGCCGCCACACCTTCCACCCCTAAACGTGTGGCCTCAGCACCCACGGTAAGTGACGGAGCTTAAGCTCCTTCAGCCCTACGTCCGGGACCCTAGAAAGGCACAACCAGCTGGCCCCAGGCAAGTACTGAACCTGAGAGCCCTAGGGCCCTACCGGACGGGAGAGGCCCCCGGCTGCGCCAGAGGCGGAGACTGCGCGCCGGCCGCCTTCGCGCGCATCGGCGGTGAGGCGAGGAGGAAACTCTACCGCAGAGCGCAGCCACAACGTCGCTACCATGGCGCCTCGCAGCTTCGCCAGCGCCTTTCGGCTCCCACGTCGGCACTGCTTGCGGGAAATGCGGGCACTGATGACGGGCGGCAAGGAAGCGCGGACGGGCGAGATCCCGTGCGCCGTCGACGCACGGGCCCAACCTGCGCCCCCACCTGGAGGCAAGCGTGTGTGAAAAGGGCGGATGGCGCCCGACCAGCTGCCATACACCATCTAAGCTGCGGACACTGCCTGAAGCAGCCTACCTATGTGTGTTCGTGTGTGTGTGTGTGGGGGGGTGAACGTAAAATGGGAGATGTGCTAAGTGCTAAATGCAAAGGACCCAGAAGAACCGTGAATCAACGTGTAAAAAAAACGTGATTTATCCTGTAAATAAAAATTCAAGGGGATGCCAAAAAGACTCAAAGACATTTTTGAACTGTCGATATTACCAGTCTTATGTCTCATGCCATTTTTTAATGTACATTGTGTTTTGTGTCTCTTGTTGTGAATATGTAATATGCGTTAGTATAGTATTTGTATAGAATTTGTATAGTGTATATTTGTGTTGTATTGTGTAGTAGTATAGTATTTGTATTTGTGTTGTACTGTAGTTGTATAGTATTTGTATGGAATAGCAGCACAGTACTCAGTCGCGTTTCCAAAATGACCCCCCCCCCCCACTGCGGCTGTTTACGGGCGGGGTGATGTGGTGAGGCGACGCCGTCTTCCGCCCCTCACCGCCCGCCCTCCGCTCGGGCCGCGCTGGTCTGGCGACCAGATGTCCAGGCCGACCGTTCGCCACCCCCCCGCACCCCTGTAGGTGCCCATCAACAAAGGCAACGCCACCCCCGCTGACGCCGGGGATGGACTGGCCCGGCGGTATATAAGACCGGGCCCGGCCTAAGAAGTGGTCGCTCGTTTCCCGCTCTTCGTGAGTGCGGTTGTGATCGCCGGCGTCCCGCTCTACGGTTGCCTTCGGGTTTGACCGAGTCGGGAATCGACGCCGTGCCGAACCGAGCGACCCATCGCCAGCCTATCTGCCTTCGCCGCCGCCTGCGCCGTTGCCTTGTGGCCGCCGCCTTCTCCGCCGCATACGCCGCCGCCGCCTTGAGGCCGCTGGATTTGCCGCCGCTACCTGCCACCCTTCCCCCACCCTCCTCATGGCAATGACCGACTGAGTGCTGGGCTGCGTAGCCTCTGTTAGGTAAACGTACTTGCGTAGGAACGTACAATAAACCATTTTGTACATAACCAACACCGAGTTCGTCTTTCTCCCGATACTCACTCCCTCCCATCATGTCATCACGACACCATGACAAACTATACCACACTCCGATAGCAACTTAAAATTACACGAATTGACAAAGACATATACGCCAGAGCACGACAAGACGTTGACAATGCCCTTAAAAAGATGCACTTTACTGACTTCCTACAAACACGATAACATCAAAACGTACTGCAACAACAACCCAGACACAGAAGATATTTCCTCCACCCCTTTGACATCCTACAAATCCCTCCATATGATGCCTGAAGACTATACTCACCCACCAAAACAGGCTATAAACACCCTACCTGCAATAATTTACCCCTAATCAATTAATAACTTCAAATCTCAGCTCCCCCCTCTTCTCTCTCCCTTCCCATCCTTCTTATCCGAATCCCGTCCTGTACAAGGTAGCGAGAGGTTCCTTCCCCCTCCCTACTTTTTCTTTTCAAATACGCAACGCCCGCGTCACTCACCCCAACTGGGATAAGCATTAGCAGGCCCAGCAAATATTACGAACCGAAGCGTTATGGCTGGTGTGCCACGCCAACCTCTTTGATGTTAATTTAGTATTGGTTTGAAATTTGTAACAGTTCTAAATTCTGGCCTGCTCGGTCTTTGGACCGTTAAACGGTTTTTAGAAAGGTATAAGCTTATGGTTCTCTCTGTGTGTGCGCAAGTGAGTTTTTTATGTGGCTAAAGGCCTCACTTAAGTGTGTTTCATGACAATGGTTTATGTTGTGTGTTTTGTTGGATTGCTATTTTTGTATGTACTGTTAATTAATGCTTTTTTTGCAGTGTGTCTGTAAGCCTTAACGGCTGTGTGTGTTAAGCATATGTTTTGAGTTATGGCGAGGCCCTGCTTCAAACAGTGCTTTTGTTGAGATTGTGCTCCAGTTTTGTTTTGCGGTAGCCAATCTACTGTAATTAATTTGTGTTGTAATTACAGATTTTATTGGCAGTGGCATGGTCCGAGCTGGGTGTGTATTCCAGTGACCGACTTCAGCGCGACTGCCTACGGCCCCGTGGGAGATGACTAATTTCCGTCTACCGGGCCCCAGTCACGTCGCACATTGGGAAAAAAGCCCGAAAAGCTGGCCAAAAGTCAAATAAGGTGCCAATCGCCTATAAAACATTTTATCTAGGGGTTTTCTGGGGTCGCTGAATCCGAATCTGAAGTTACATTTGCAATTATTTAAAAAATTGGAATAAATAGGGACAATAATACATCAGAAAATTAATTTATAAATCATTCAGTCTCGTTTTTTTAAGAAAACAAAATCATATATCTTGATGCTGCTTGCCACCTTTTCTCACACCTCGAATTCACACAAGATAATGTCTGTTTTGAAACATTGCTAATTCTGACGCGACAACCATTCTTTTTCGACAATTCAGTTTCGCGGACATTCACTTGTTCATTGAAACTGAAATTTAAACATCTCAGTAGCAACAGAAATATTTCCTTCTGCGTATGTAATATTACTTCATCGTGAGATCCTGAAACAACGATCAGTGCACTTCACAGCAATACCGTACTAAGCATTTCTTTTTATTTAATTTCAATTAACAAGCTAATACTTTTTTTGACACGCCTGGAGAATGTAATTCTATAATTTGTTAGATTCTTATTTTATCTGTATCAGTATTCTACGCACCACGAGAAACAGCTTCCACGTTATTTAATGAACAATGACGATTCATATCCCTGTTAAACACGAAGTATATGTAGGTGAATAACAGAACAGCTATATTACATTTTTAACAAAACCACAACACACGGCAGTCTCTAAAACTGTAGACACAAACAACGACTTCAATACAGTGCGGGAGACTTAGTACTGGCAGTTGGTCATTTTAAGTGACGGGTTATTAGTATCTGAGTTTTGGTTTCATTAGTAAAATGCAAAACGGTTGGAACCTTATTGTGACGATCTTCACAAACGTTCATTTTTCTTTATTTAAAAATATATTAAGTTTAATTTCAGTAGTGCATATCGGGTCCGATTCACGGTCTGGGCAGAAATAGCTGTAGTTATCCATTACAATAGTTTGTTTCGTCAACTGTGTTAGTTACTAAATGCCTTATTTTACGTGGTGAAACTCGGGACATTAGGCCTGCTCTTTCGTCTGACCACGCAAATTCCACTACCCTTGTTTCACCATCTAGCGGAGAAAGGAGGTATCATCTTAAGCGACGAAACAGGAGACTTGAATTTAGCTCAGTGGCGGCTTCTAGGCTTGAGGACCTTTAACATGCAATAAATCTACATGGGAGAGCCGGCTTTACTTCCTTTTCGAAGGAAGGCCTACGAAGGATTTTTTCGTCCTTAAAAATCGACGCCTTCGATCGGGTTTTGATCTGGCAAACTTCGATACAACAACCCGGTACGCTAACCGTTATACTACCGAATCTGTGCGACTTGACACCAAAATGTATGTTTAAAATACAAACATAGAAACAATGAGATTTTATTAAATATAGAACAATTTTGAAATACTGTATGACTTATAAATTAATCATTGAACAACAAATCTCAAATAATCACATTAAACTTTTTAGAATAAATTTTGCAGTGATAAACAACTTTAATGAAATTGCAAATCTTGTAACTTTAAAATGAAAACGCACAACATGTAGCCAATGTTCTCAGCCTCAAAAGATTCGTAAAATTCCAATGATGGCTTGTAGATATTTAAATTAATAGCTGGGATGAATTTTGGTCTAATGAACAAGCAAGCATACTCATTTGTGTTTGTCAACAAATTGCAAGTTTAGCGATTACTGGGACCCATGTGACCACAAATACGATTAAAATATTTAAACATTTAATTACAAAAACCCTCGATCTAATTACAAGAGAATAAGGTAAACAATCCAACAAACAATTTCAATAATTACTATTTGACAGATTTACAGTTTAAAGACGACACAGACCATTCCCAGCTTAAAATTAGTTGATGAAAATACAACCTGAATTTACATTTTTAAAACTTGGTATAATTCTAAGAGTTGGAATTTTTCCATATAATCATGTGACCACGTAGACAGCGACCAGGTTGTTCAACACGCTGGACTTGGGGCGACGTCCTAACCGAAACAATTTCCCTGCGCACACACAGCGAAACAAGGTTGAGTTTAAGTTTTCATCGGAGTCCATCGTTGACGTGTAGTAGTTGGGCGCCCTCTACAGC
Organism: Teleogryllus occipitalis; assembly: GCA_011170035.1. Lineage (NCBI taxonomy): Eukaryota > Metazoa > Arthropoda > Insecta > Orthoptera > Gryllidae > Teleogryllus > Teleogryllus occipitalis. The sequence goes on from BLKR01009496.1 coordinate 105,425, forward strand.
TACATCTTTTCGTACCCTCCACTTTGACTCCATTATGCAACAATGCTCAATAAATGAAGTTAATAACACAACGCAAAGTCAAAATAACATTCAGTATCTCTGGCCACTGTCAATAATTATATTTATCACAAGATTGTGAAGACATTGGATTTATTTACAATCGTGCCACACACTAGATTTTAAAATATGTTTAGAAAGGATAAATGATAATGAAACAAAATTCAACATTTACTAATAATCGGTCGAACATTGTATCTAAAAGAACACAAAACGTTAACCAATAAAGACCTATGTCACTGGACACGATTAATACTTGAGAGCCGACTTTGGGATCACAAAAATCATCAATTACGATAAGGAAGCTAGAATTGTAACAAACAATACGTTATTTATAACTTTTAAAATAGTAACAGGTGGTTTATATCAATTTCGAATCATCGTATACTTTACTACAGTTTAATAGTGTCAATTGGTAGCCAGCATATGAGCACATAACGTAGGCGCTCATTTCGCAGGCAAAAGAAAGAAAGAAAGAGAAAGAAAAAAAGCAACGGTCGTAGGCTAACGAGACAGTGGAACCATTCCAGTATCAACCAATGTTCTCAGAGGCGGACTAGCCACGGAAGAATAGTCTTCGGAGCACTGACTTCCACAATGTCCAAACCGCAGAATGAATTGTGCCGTACAACACCATAGCCCTCTGACGGCAACCCAAGTGAACTGAAATCACCTGGCGGCGAATTTAAATACTACGTTTCTTATTTCAGAGCAATAATATATCTAAAAACAATAAAATTACATAAAGATGATAACACATTAAAAAACCATTGATATAAATACAAAATTTCAAGAAAATAACCAGAACAAAAATACCTAATACATAACACTGAAATCAAACAGAGGAAATATAATGAAAATATTTGGTGCAGTCTTTGAAAAAATATTTTTTTTTAGAAATTGCGTAGTTTGACACAAATTACGAGAAATCCATTCGCTTTTTCAAACAATTTTACTAGACCTTTTCTTAAAGAGCTGATTTTTAGCACAGACTTTGTCTAAGGCAAAAATCATTGTCTTTAATTCTGTAGTTTTGAAATTTAACTTTTTGCAATTTTCGAAAACACGGAGAATTCGCAAAACTTGAGACCAGCGCCATATTTTTTATATTTACATATATATCCACCATTTCAACGGACATTAGACGTTCATCATTCTTTTAATAGTCCTTTACATTCTCCGTGGAGATAGTTTAATCAAAAAAGCTGGTGAAAGTTTTTAGAAAATTTAGAAAAATTTGTTCAAACTTCGTGTACAGCGCTCTTAAAAATTAAACTATTCGTTGGAAACTCCCTAACCATCCGGTTCATTTAGGCACTAGCGTTGGCCACAGACGGACACGCGGACGTTTTGCTCTCAATAGATTTTTGGTGGATGGATTTTGGCTACACCACGTCTTAGAGGTAGTAATTTAATATACAGTAACCTCATTCATCCACTTTTTCCTTACCACGGCCCGGTAATAAATTTTTCTGCCGAAAATTCCCTGTTTTTCGGCGTAGGGTTACAATTCTTTCTCTTCTTACGCAGTTAGTGCGAGGAAATTAAAATCGCCAAAAAGTTTCTGTGACGTGGGGAAGATGTATAATCTGTGCATCGTTTTATAACTCTTATACACTTGTTTATCACAAGCTGATTCTTTTTATATATAATACTTTATAAGAAATTTCAATTAATTTTAGATTTTTAAAATGAAATTCCAAAATATATCCCTTCCATGTTGATATTTTGTTTCATATACATTAAACATTTTTAACAAATCCTTTTACCTGCTTCCATCTTGCAGTGCAGAGGCGTCAAAATGGTGTTTGTTATTCTTCTATAAAATTAAGGAATTTTATTCAATTTGTTGAAGAAGGTATATATTAAACTAAACTATCCAACGAAAAGGAATAAATGAATGAATGATATATTTATATATTTAGTATAATGCATCATTATTTTTGGATAGCAATTTATTTGGTCCTTGTACTCCTCCATTTCTATTATTTATCCTATCATTCCTTAAAATTCGATGCGGCTGACATATAGTTAATTGTTTTCATTCATAATTGAACCGTATTTAGTTCAAATAGAAATACTTTTATAAATGGGAAGTTTTTGACATGAGAGAAAACGTCCTTTCCATTTTAATGTCGTTAAAGTAACTTAATTTCCCATCATTCATATATTTGAATGAATTGATTATTTTATTTGTAATCATGTTTACGACGTCTAGAAGTTGATGCAATTTCGTGTTTGTGAAAGGAAAGTTCGTTTGATTTTATTTCATAATTATTTCAAGATAATTATGATGTATACTGACTTGTCTTTATTTTCCTTAAACATTGTAATTACAAATAAATTTAATTTAAGACAGTAGACGCATGCAATAAAATCATATATTTTAAGCTTATAGAAACTTCATCTATCAGTTTTCTGCAACGCGGCAATTCTCATTATTTTAATCAATTGTTGCGTTACATTATTTCTAACTTTTTGTGTCTATTCCAATACATGAAAATTAACTATATCATTGTGTGGTAAATATTTATTAAATGACAATTTTTACTAACCAAAATATACACAATAGGAGATGAAACTATTCCAATTTATGTAAATCATAAACTCTAAATGGCAGAAAAAGTAAATTAATTCCGCACTTGTTTTATTTTATTCGATTCCAATTCCCGCATAACCGAATCGGTTCGATCCCTTCTCATTCGGATTGCTTCTTTATGTCGAAAGTATGAAAGGTGCGTCTAGTCAAAACTCAAAACTAGTAATTACTAGCATCCGACTTTATAATATTCATTGAGAACCAGGGAACAAGACGTAGTAAATTACTGAAAGTAGATTAACGGAATTCAATTCAAAGTTTAAATTAAGTCAGAAAATGACATGTTTCTAGATGATAGCGCGCAATGTCCATCCCGTTACGTTATTTCTTCCTTGAAAGACTGCGTGGAAAAGTATTCTACTTACAGATGGTTCGATATGTCACTTCTCTTGTATTTTGCTCTCAGTACTTCAAAATCCAAATCCCTGTTCCCGCGTAAAATGTCTGGGCAGCACGGGTAATGGTAACCAGGCGCCCATGGATCAAGAGAAAGTCGTTGCGCTGAGCGAATCGGAGAGGGGGTTGGCGACTTGGGGGAGCTTGGCGGGGAAGGGAGGGATGGGCGTCATGGAAACGCGCCGGCGCCGTACTGCAGCGAATGCAGGTGCTTGGGGCCAAAGCGCAAGCGCCCATCGACGCCGACGCAACTCATTCTTCGCGTTCATTCACAAGGCACCAGAGACGATACACTCATTCCAAGCGGCACAATTTTTTTTATTTATTTGTTTGTTTGTGCGTTTGCTTGTGTATTTGTTTGTTAGTTAGCTATTAATATAATAAAGAGATGGCATGTATAAATGTGCGAATATTTTATTTTCAAAACGTCTATGAAAACTCTTCGAACTACAGGGAGTTCACGATTATTCCTGTTTACTACTATTAATTGATGTATATTTACTTATAAAACACATTTTCATAAATGAGACATTGTAAAGAAGAATTTTTCTGTAGTGGTGCTAGTGATAACTAATTTTATTATAACGTGATCCTGTATTTATAATAGATTTAAGAAGGGCGGTTTAATGAAACCTTCAAAATAATGATTGTATTATATTCGATGAGTTTGTCCACAAATTTTTGACAGTTTAAAAAATCTTTTTGAAATAACTCATAATCACATTATTTTTTACTTAAAAGTTTTTTATTTTTCATTACTCAATGTTTATTCTGCGACGATTCGAGGACATGTGGTTGGCCCCATCTTCAGGCTACTATGAATGTAAGAGAAAATGGGTTTTTTAAATAATATAAATAACACGTTACTGATGTTAATATATAAACGATACAAATATAATGTAACACTAACACTCGATATAAAATCTCATATGAAGACTCACCATTTAGAAAAACAAAAGATATGTATTCATTACTAATATAGAAATATATAAATATATACATCAGCAATTGCAAAATCACGTCCCCAGCATTGTAGTCGCATTAAGAGGATTCAAATGAACAGAATGAAATTTACAGTGGGTTGAGACCGTTGGGTAGAAGAAGGGGGTGGTGGGTCCTGGAAACGTCGCAAAATAAACTGGGACTGGTTGACGCCATCTTACGAGACGGACGCATCTGGTTGTGCTCTTCATTTTTGTGATTATCTACTTCTTTTTTAAAATATTATTTGTTGCGTCTACACTTGACGCAACGCGTCTCAAAGCACTTATGGGGGCGTTGAGCGCCCCGGGGAGTAATCCTCTATTAATGTGCTTTCATTTACCTGGAGTAATCCTCCGTTAATTACTATATTTTGAGCGCTTTGTACTTGGGGAGTAATCCTCCATTAATGTGCTTTCATTTACCTGGAGTAATCCTCCGTTAATTACTATATTTTGTCAAGTCTCGTCACGTCGCAGTCGGTCGGTGCCTTTTATCCCTTCTGGCCAGAGGCTCGACGGCGTTAGATCGGGGTTTCTGGCCGGTCACCCAACCACGAACCCGCGAGTCTCGAATTCGCTTAATCTTCGTGACTTCACGGAGCGTAGTAAACGAATTCGGCTAGCACCGCCGCCTTTGCTTGATTTGACTGTGCCTAGTGTGTTTTAAGTGCTTTTATTACTTGTTGCAGGTTAGCTGAAAATATAATTCCAACCGATTTTTTTTGCTATAACCAAGACAAACAAACATTACGAATTTTAAACGGACATTCAAACCTCAACGAACTTTCAGATTTACGAGGTGCTGATAAGTGTCAAAACATATTCACAGCTCAGTTTATTTTCCAATATTAAATCACTGTGCGAATTAATTTTCTGAAAGATTTATTGTATTTTCTGTGACAAGTGACGATTCCGTTGTTTTGAACGTTACGAGGACGGTGTATCAAATAGTTTGAATTTGTGTTTCAAATCTTATTCTATATATCGAAGACAAACTTTCAGATAATATCTTTTATCTAATTACAGTAAAGCACAATCTACTGATTGTATTAAACAATTGCAGCTTAAATGGACGAAATTCTACGTAGCCACATTGCCAAATTTCGTAAGTACTAGCTTCAATAGATTTTGTGAGTAGCATACCTTCTCGTTTTTATATTGAATCTTACTTTTTAATTTATTGAATATTCATCAATTTTACACTTTTAACATATAAAGCTAGGTTATTGTTGCTCTTATCTGGGTTTTCTTGTATTTATTCCAATTTTTATCACGTATATTAAATCGCATTCATGACATGGCTACTGCTCGATCTACTCTTTTTACTCTCTACGTTCTCAAAGCCGACCTTCTGAAAGCCTTCACACACGTAAACAATAATTTAGATCAACATATCCGAAGGTTGGAAGAGGTCGTTCTCTACACAGACGGTTGGGTACAAGTCGGCAACACTGCGAATAATACCAACCGTACACCCGTGACTGTACAAAAGACACAGACACCGCATCCAGTCACAACTCAAAACAAATTTAGTGTTTTAGATTATGGAACAGATTTTCCTCGCCTTCCTGATCCTCACCACCCTTCTCTACCATCGACAAATACATGCACAAACCAACGCAAACAGGCTAGGAAGCGCGTCAAAACCAAAACACGTAAAGCTGCGCATCCTAGCTCACTTGAAAACGAAGACATTCCTACTGAGCCTAAAAAACAGGTACTTATTTTAGCTGACAGTCATGGCCGCCATCTTTCCTCCATCCTCAGTAAAGAGTAACTTCTCCTGCGTAACGCATTTCAAAAACAACGGAATCGTCACTTGTCACAGAAAATACAATAAATCTTTCAGAAAATTAATTCGCACAGTGATTTAATATTGGAAAATAAACTGAGCTGTGAATATGTTTTGACACTTATCAGCACCTCGTAAATCTGAAAGTTCGTTGAGGTTTGAATGTCCGTTTAAAATTCGTAATATTTGTTTGTCTTGGTTATAGCAAAAAAATCGGTTGGAATTAGATTTTCAGCTAACCTGCAACAAGTAATAAAAGCACTTAAAACACACTAGGCACAGTCAAATCGCTAAAAGGCGAGTGCTAGCCGAATTCGTTTACTACGCTCGTGAAGTCACGAAGATTAAGCGAATTCAGACTCACTTTGATTTAGTGATTTGGGCGGCCGGCCAGAAACCCCGGGATCTAACGCCGTCGAGCCTCTGGCCGAAGGGATAAGGCACTGACGACTGCGACGTGACGAGACTTGACAAAATATAGTAATTAACGGAGGATTACTCCAGGTAAATGAAAGCACATTAATGGAGGATTACTCCCCAAGTACAAAGCGCTCAAAATATAGTAATTAACGGAGGATTACTCCAGGTAAATGAAAGCACATTAATAGAGGATTACTCCCCAAGTGCAAAGCGCTCAACGCCCTTAAGGGGCCCGGAGACACAGGCCGTCAAAGGTATAGACACCTTAGTAATATTTTTAAAAGTAGATAATCACAAAAATGAAGAGCACAACCAGATGCGTCCGTCTCGTAAGATGGCGTCAACCAGTCCCAGTTTATTTTGCGACGTTTCCAGGACCCACCACCCCCTTCTTCTACCCAACGGTCTCAACCCACTGTAAATTTCATTCTGTTCATTTGAATCCTCTTAATGCGACTACAATGCTGGGGACGTGATTTTGCAATTGCTGATGTATATATTTATATATTTCTATATTAGTAATGAATACATATCTTTTGTTTTTCTAAATGGTGAGTCTTCATATGAGATTTTATATCGAGTGTTAGTGTTACATTATATTTGTATCGTTTATATATTAACATCAGTAACGTGTTATTTATATTATTTAAAAAACCCATTTTCTCTTACATTCATAGTAGCCTGAAGATGGGGCCAACCACATGTCCTCGAATCGTCGCAGAATAAACATTGAGTAATGAAAAATAAAAAACTTTTAAGTAAAA